>VWYH01006620.1:0-60313 GCA_013399365.1 Pampusana beccarii | reverse complement strand
GTAGAAAACCAGGAAAACTGGAAAATTAAAACAAAGGAGAATGAAAGCTGCAAGCATTGCAAAAATGAAAATTTTCTAAGGAGAAAACTTTTGCCATAAACATGAAAAAACAGAAAAAGTTCCTTTCTGAAATCTGTGGAATGGAAAGATATATATATATATTTTTTTTTAAATGTTCTTTCCCTCATTCTGCAGCCACCTGTGTTTATTAACAGATGTTTTTAATTTTTTCAATCTTTTATCAATAAGTTGTAACCCAGTCATTTCACCTCCTCATTGTCCAGCATGGCTGTTTAGCTCTGCTCTGTGGCCAGAGCTGTGGATGCGGCACTGGTCACACCATGGGGACAGTGGCAGGAGACTCTTTGCAAGTTACTGCCAGCCCCGGCTGGCTCGTGTGCTGTCACACCCTGGGGATAGGTATCCCCCAAATTAAAGGGAAGCGGCAGTTCTTACTTTTGGCAATCTCCGCACTCAATCAGCCCGTTGGTCTCCTTGATGGCCGGCTCGTACACAAAAACGGGGTACTCGGTGTCGCAGGGCTGCAGGGCGTCGTGCTTCTTGTGCTTGTGAGCTGCGGTGGTAAGGAGACAAGGTGAGCAATGAAGGACAGAGGATTGCATCGGAGGGGGTCTGCACTGGGATGGAAGCATTTAAGACTAGTGGTGCAGGTTGGAGGATCAGCCCTGCGTACCCCTTCGACAGCGGCCTAGAGCAGGTGCTGACCAAAGAAGGGGAAGGAGATGCTGCAGCGAGCAGCCAGGCAGCGATCTCTGCTCCCACTAGGTGGTGTGGGAAAACCAGCCTATGTGAAAAATGTGCCTACTATTCCCTCTCACCTCCCCAAAGCAAGGCTGAACCCTGTCCTGCCCAAGCCACAGCACCCCAGGGACCCCGGTGGCCAGTTACACAGGGGAATTTGGGCACCAGTGCCCTCGTGTTTGAAGCAGGGGGCAGGAGGGAGGAACCAGCAGCACCAATAAAATCCCTCCTGCCTAACCCAGCCCATGTTCATGCACTTAAAAATACCCACAGCTGTGACTGGGCTGTTCTTCAGTGCCCATGCTGAGGAACCTGCCCCTGTGGGGACCCTGGGTGCTCATGGTGGGGTTCTCCATCAACCGCTGATTATTTGCAAGCCCTCTGACATGTCAGAGCAAGCCCACAGCAGACAATTTGAGGGGTGAAACGTGTCACGTTAAAAAGAAAACGTCGCTGGCAAACAGATCTGGCCTGAGACCACAGAGAAGCTGACGATGGCTCTGGAGGACCAGCAGAGACCTGGCTAACTCACGGCAGCGGCTCCTGGGGGGAGCCATCTGTGCAGAGGTAGGGACCAGCTGCTCCACCACTCATCACTCACACTCTGTGGGACTCCCAGACTAATTTGGGGATGAGGGGGAGCTGAACCGCCTTACTGAGCCTCCCTCAAGAAGTAAGGGCACCCTTTCTCAGAATTCAGCAAAGTCTGAATTGACTGAAACTACTGCCTTGGGCCTTTCTGGCAATTATTTTCTGCAGTTGGAAGTAGCCAAGCCAGCTCTTGCCTCTGTAAGACACAGGGGAACGTCGCCGATGGAAATGCGAGGCTTTGTTGCTAGGGGAGAGGTGGCTGCAGCTCAGCCAACAACAAGCACGAGAAATGGTTTCTACATCAGCTTTGGGTCTGAGCACAAAAGTCTCGCTCCGCAGCCCTGCACCCACACAGCGGCTGCAGGCAGCCCCGCCGGGGAACGGACAGGGACCAGAGTCCTGATGCGGAGGACAACCAGCTTACCCCTTGCAGCAGCGGCGCTGAAGATGTATAGCAAAACATCAGAAATGTGGGCTTTAGTCAGTGAATGGATGGTAAGAAGGCACCAAGAGGGTATCCGTGATCCTGATGGGTAATTCGCATCACTGTAAAACCCTCCCTGAGATCTGTGGTCTCCTCTCTCCTTACACTGCCGGAGCACACAGAACGAGGCAGGCACCACTCTGCAAGACTTGTCATCTAAACAGTGTGGATTACGTGAGAGAGAGAAAACCTGGATGATTTTCTCTGATTTTCGTCCCCATCATGGTGATCCAGTGCCACAAGACATCCATTTAAGAGCCAGGGACTGCAGCCCAATCTCTCCCTTCTGATGCCTTCCCCAGGTGAATATGATGGACACTCAAACATCTCCCTGCAGTCCAGAGTCTCCCATAGTTGTGCCTTGTGCCTCTCCAAAATGTCATTCATGAGGCAGCCTCCTACTTAAACCCTCCTAGATGGTGGGATCCACCTTTTGGTATCATGGTTAGGCTCATTTTGCATAGATCCAAAGTCACACAGGGCCTGATTTCAGCATGATGCCTCGTTTCGTGTTCACCCTGGATTCACGCTGAATTCATCAACTAAACTTGTCACTTCAGGGTCCTGCAGAAAATTTACCACCAGCCAGGAGCTGCCTGGCTGTGCTCTGTCATCATTTGCCGTCCCTCTCTGCAAACCCCGTGCTGCAGGAACATAGAAAAGCCTCTGCCTTTTTTTCGCTCTGACTAGTGCCTGTCACAGGGGTGAACAGACCTGAGGACATTCGGCATGAGCAGAAGACCCTGTTGCTGAGGTGAATTTCAAAGACTTAGACATTTCTGATGAAACACGCAGAATATGCTGTAAGCAGAGAAGCTGCAAATGCTTTCTGGCTCAGAGCAGCTCCAGGCCTGGTAACCATATTCTGAGCAGTGAAATCCTGACGGACAAAAGGAGTGCGAGGGCCAGAGCGGGAGCCCTTTTCCTTCAGCCTTAATTCACTGTACTAGTAGCTGGGAAAACAGTTCCAAACTCTGAAACAGGTGGCCAGACTGTTGTAGGCTGGGCCAGGGACCTTCTTAGGGACACGCTTGCAGCAAGACCACGCATTGGTCCCTCAGCCACGAACCATCGAAGTCCTGTTGAGCTATCCCTGGATTTGCAGCACTGCATGACCAGGGCTGTCACCGCAGCAAAGCTGTTGGCGATGGACTGTGCCAGTTCTCGCTCAGAAGAACATCTGTGATGACCACAGAGGTGACCTGATAAAACTGGGGCACAACGGCTTGCAAGAATTTAGTGTATTGCTCATGTCAGGAGCGGCAAAAGGTCCTGACATAGCAGACACTTCAGCCAGGTCCTCATTTTTCCCTTACCCCTGGCAAACAATGACATTCTCCACTATCTTAGTCTTCCTGATGTCGTGCCATCAAAGCAGATGGAGTTAAAGCCATATAAAAACCAATGGTGTGAAGGATGGCATGCAGGGAGGGGGTGAATCAGATCATTGCCTTGGAATGGAATGGAATAAGATCATTTCCCTTGGAAAACATGGGATAGAAGGAGATTTGAAGCCTCCCATCCTCAGCCAGTGTTCAGTCAGGGCCATTATGCTGGACTTGCTGGGCTTGGAGAACTGGGCCTCAAGGGGAAAGGCAGCTACAGAGCCTGCACGACCCACACCCAGGACAAATCTGGCCAGCACAGCCTCCTGGCCTGGCCCACAGACATGGGCAAGAGCTGTACCTCAGCTCTGGGCACAGGACTAGAGAGACAACCTTCCAGCAGTAATCCTGGGCCAAACCGCGCCATGGTGGCACTCACAGGAGCAGCCTGGGCATCGGGAGGTCAGGGGTGGGAAGTGCACAGGCTTTAGTTCCTTCAGGGGCACTTTTGCCACTGGCAGTAGGGGCCCAGTCTCGGACAGAGGCTGCATTTCTGTCGGAGCCTTTCATGAGCAGCTGCAATTTGACTTGCTCTGGGTTAACCTCATCATGTGCACGAAGATGTATTTTTAAACTCTGCTAAATTGGCACAAGTCCCCTGCACAGACCATCTTAAATCAGTTTCTTGGCACAGGCTAAATGAAAAGAAGGCACTTTAAAAACCTCCTAACTTCTGCACAGAGACAAGACCTATGACAGAGATTATGCTTAAGCCTACTGCCACTTAATTTGCTTGGAAGCAAAGCAGCTGCAGCAGTATTGAGAAGTTCAGAGGAGCCCCGTGGCATGTACATCATCAGCAAAACGCTTGGGCTGAGCCTCTGTGGGCACGTGCTGGACATCAAAACCTTATCAGCGCTCTGAGAGTCTGGTGGTCAGGGATTAGCAAACAGTCAGAGGAGCCGATAACAAATTGCAAACTTTATAGCAAAGAGTGAGTTAATTCCAGGCTGTCGTTGCTACCATCTGCACTTCCAGAAAGACTCTGTCAGACATTTGGCAACCGATCCTTCTGAGTAGCAAAGGCAGCCGCCGTGCCTTGTTATGAACCACACAGCCCAGATTGTGAACTTATTCCCACCAGCATAAGCCATGGATAAATGCACCCAAGTCAATGGATTTACCCTGGGACACATGAGACAAAATCTGCCGCTTAGATACAAATACAAAACACAGAATTTAATCAATTACCTTGTGAAATGTCCTCTGTGTAGAGTACCATGCAGTCAAAAAGAAACTTTCCTGAGCTACAGAATTCTAGAAATAGTCCTTTCTGGGCTGCACACCTTGGCTGAAAGTATTTTTGGTTTAATTAAAGGCTTTCAAACCTGTTCTGGTGTCCATTAAAGCAGAAGCCCTTATAAATACAGAGAGGAATGAGATGCTGAGAGCAGTGAAAAATCTGTGTAAGCAAACACGTTTTCTCACCACCTCTGAAAAGCAGGTTTGCGTGATGAATGCAGGCTGAATATATCATGCCCATATTCCAATGGCAAGTCTCACCTTCCCAGAAAGCAAGAGAACTTGGGAAGCAGAAACAGGCTCCGCATTGCAGAACCAGAGGTGCACAGCCAGACAAGGGTGGGCATTAGATCCCCTACCATTAATTCCTTTGCACATATCCCTGAATAAATGTGTGCTCAGTTTCTCTCTCACAAAATGTCTCCTTCTCTCCATACTTTTTGCATACACCAGCCTTGGCAGGCAGTCAAGAAAATGTTAACATCTCTGGCAAAAATCTACAGCCCATTCTTAATAACATGTGCAATCCATTTCTTCCAGCCCCAATAGTATTCTTCCACCCTGCTACTCCCTCCCCCACACATGGACACTCATTTTTTTTCATCCGTAGCCACACTCTTTTCCTCTTCTTCGTACAGTAAGACACATTCCAACTGTCTCTGCTTCTCTATCTCTGTCTCACACATACGTGTTGCTGGGCAGAGGGCAAATCAGCAAATACAAGCTAGATATGGAAGCAGGGAGATATACAAATATAGCCACAGCCTGGACTCTGTCTTGGAGGGATTTCTAACTTGCGTGTAGGAGAGGATTTGTGAGCTAGAGCATACACTTATCAGTCGAACTGCTTGAAAGTAATTCTGCATTATCCTGGAGCTGGGCTGGAATTCATCAGAAGGAGCTAAGCCATGGGGTGTGGAAAACAAGACTTAAGTTGCCTCTTAGTATCAGAAGTCTATGAGGCTTGTATAGTTTTTCCTGCAAGAAGGCACGTGTTGGTCTTTTATTTTGGCATAACAACTGAAAAGAATGGTGCAGCTGGGAACCAAGGTGAAGAACACAGGCTCCAGGCCCATTTATGCCATCGTATCAAGTGATAGTGTTGTCTGTGCCCGCAGTCCCTGAAGAGGCTGGTGTGTCACTTTTACTGATTTCTCAGTGACAGACCATCAGCCACCAGCTCAGCCAGCCAAAGGAGCAACAATTCTGCAGTGCAGGGAAATAGAACCAGGCACTGCCTTGTCCCTGTCACACCTTTCTGCAAGTCCCACATTGTCCAAAAGGTGGAAAAAAGTCTTTCCTAGCCTGGGATTTCTAGCTAAATCCTCCTTTTTTCACTGCTACGTGTTTCTACTTACAGTGATGGAAGACAGCCTTGGCTGGAAAAGTCAGGTGACACACACAGACGCACAATGAGGATGGAGCCACGCGGCAGTTTCACACGATGGCAGCGCAATGAAGAGATGAATTCGCACACAGCAGTCATGGAGGTGATGCGGGAAAGAGATGAAGAAAGCACAAAAGGAAATGGTGATGAGCAGGGCAGCAGTGAGAACCTCTCCCTCCCTTTTTCCTTACATCTCCTCAAGCAAAGACTAAACCAAACTGTGGTCATTTAGCATCCACAGCAGCTCCCAGCAGGAACACCAGGTCGGTCTGTTCTTCAGAAAGAGCAGTCCCTCCTGCATTGCCACAAGTTCTGCGCTTGCCCATCTGACTCTTCCTCACCACTTTCTGCATGGGGCCGCTCCTGTTATCCTGATGCATGTTGAGCAGCAGCCAGGGCCGCGTAGAGGGAAGCTGCAACTTGTGCTGCCATCTCTGGGGACCCTTGTTGGAAGAGGTGAGTGGGACCTCAGCAGTACCCAGACATTGGGCTGATTCTCCAACTAGAATGAAACTTTGGTGTATAAAAATGACTTTCCCTATTATGCCAGGAGAGTTCAGTGCAGAAGACTCAGCCCCACAGTTAGCAGGGAAGGTACCACTGTCTCCACTAAAAACACCATTAGTGCTGAATAATTAGTGAGGATGCAATAACAGCACCTACATAGCTGTGCAGAGCTCTCCTCACCTTTCCTTTTGGGTTGCCTCAGGGTCATTAATATCCCCTGTGCCTGCAGGGGCAGGGATGGGACCGCAGAAACTCCTGGGATGATTTTAGCAGGCAGCACTGCAGTTGCACAGCAGGTCACTGGGTTTCAGCCTAGACATAGCCCTTGCTGCACTCGTGTGCCATCCTCTCCTCTATTCTAGAGTCCGGTGGGAAAGTGAAAACCTTCAATGTGTTATTGAACCTTACTGGTTTCTGGCTAGCTCCCTGGGACCCCTGCTAGGCTCCGGAGAGCCTGCTGCTCCCTCCAGCCCTGCTCTGTCCCGTCCTATAGGTCACCCTTAGGAAAGACTGGAAGGGGATCTTTCCCAGCAAAGGCCTTTGCAGCTGAAGGTTGCTCTTGTCCCACTGCACATGGGGTGTGGATCCTTGTAAAGAAGAGCCTCCCCTCACGCCAGCAGTTACCCTGAGGAAAGCGAGCGGTGTGCGCCGAGCTGCACACACCTCACTCCGACCCTGCTCTCGTGCTGCCTGAAATGGGGGTGGGTGTGTGGGGAGATGGGGTAGTGGTGCGATGTGGAAGCTGGATGCCAGGGTCCACGCAGGGAGAGGCGGCAGGGCGGATGGCTGGCTCCTCGCACGAGGACGGGCTTCCCTGTACAGCTGCTTCTGCCACCAGCGGCTGTAACACTCACATGCTGTGGGGCGGCTGGACTTTTGTGTACTCACCATCTGCCAAGTTGTCTGAGTGCCAGAAGCTACTCATGTTAAACTCCAAAAGGAAGCTGTGAAAAGAGCAAGAACAGAGGATGCTTTTTCAGCAGCCTGGAAGGATGCAGGTGTCAGGGAGATGGCCTTGTCGCCCGGCAAGTATCAGTTCTAAAATGTTTACTATGAATTTGCTGGCAGTGGAAGTCTGAGGTTTTTTTTATTATTTTTTTTTCCCCTCCACACGATGAGAGTGTAGCCCTGCATCACGGGATCTGTACTGTGGAATAACTGAATGGGCTTTTACCTGAAGTGCATACTGTGTGGGGCCCTCGCCAGCCGAGAAAGGACTGAGTACGGCAGCTGCCGAGGTTGGGAGGGGATTCAGCCACCCTAAGTCCCACCCAAGGAGCAGGCACGGATGGCCATCAGGGACCCTGTACACTGGCTACACAGAGGTAGCTGCACATCACGTTGAATTATTCTGAATAATGCTTAAGCATGAGGAGCTGGATCTTTGCCATACCTTGCCTTTTGCACAGCCAGCAAGCTGAGCAGCGGCACTTTCATCCTCATTTGAACATGAACTCTGATTCCCCCCAGCAGTTTGAGGTGATCCCGAATCCAGAGCTTGATTCATGGCCTCCCCTCTCTTCTCCCTTGCCTGTCACTCAGACCTGAGCTCCTGGCTTCCCTCCTTCAGCTTTCGCCCTCTGCAAAGCGAGGTTGTGCATCTGCTCACCACGGGCGAAGGAGACAGGCGAGAGGACTTCGCATCAAGGATCTGCACGGGGCCCCGGGAGACCCAAGTCCTATTTCTGACTCTGCCACTTTGTACTGAGTGACTTCAGGTAAATCCCAGACCCGCTCCAGGCCTCTGCCTCTCAAAATGGGAATAGTAATAGGTTTCTGTCTCCTGGGAGCAAGGCGCTGAGTTGAATGTCAGTAGAAGGCTGAGAGCAATGCCCTATGTGGGGGCCTGTGCTTGTAGCTTTGTCAGCTCTCGCCCCCATTGGTCTGAGCCTCCCAAATACCCCCATCTTTTGGTACTCACATGAGGAAATCACTTATCAGCCATTTCACTGCAGCTAGAAAGGCATATATTGGCTGGAGAACAAAAGAAGAAATGAGAAATACTGTAAGAACCTGGTCAGAGAGTTTATAATTTTTATGCAGGACCCCATATTTCTGACCAGTTCTCTCCACTGATCAGAGCTCTTCAAGACAGGCTGGAAATTCAAGGCCTGAGCACCACTGGAAAATGTTCAAAATACATCAAAAGCCAGCGGAGCTGCCTTGCTACTAATAATATCTTCTCACTCCCACCCCGCCAGGGTCAGGGAGTTTATCACAAATGTATGAAGGACTTTGAAGATGTAATTGCTTGATGATTTCTCTCCAGTATGGATGACCTTGAGAGCTCAGAGCAGAAGAGAAACACAGCTAAATGGGACACCACCAGTTTAGGATGCTTTTATATTCTGATAGCAAGTGGTGTTTCTGGGACAAGCAACAGCATTACCCAGGATTTAGTATTATCTGCCAATGATTGATTATGCTTAACTGTGCTTTCATCCAGCTTTTCCTCAAGATGGCATGACTTCTATCATCTTTTCAGCTACAAATTGGAAATCCAGCATTGTCCCAGGGACGATTTATCTGCCAAGGATCCTGCTGCTTCTTTTCTTCATGGTAACCATGTCTAATTTCATCTCTCCCTCTCACAATCATGCCCATATCCTCAAACCCAAAACATATGCAGCAGTCATAGGACACAAGATAATGTTCCATTACCGCTAACTGACTTATTTTCAACCAAAGTAAGTCAGCAAATAGTAAAATGTATAGATGGTTGGGAATTTGACTGATTTTTTTCTATGAGCGATGCATATGAAAAATGGACTTTTCTTGATTTTTTTTCCTTTTGGAGGGCTTTGCTAAGAGGGAAAATGAAGAGATGAAGGCTGAATGCTCACCCTTTTATTCTCTTCCCAATCCACCTGTTTTTTGGCAGCTCATATTTTATGACATTTCTTTCAGTCATCAAAATTCTCAAGGATATGATCAAGCAAATATTTGCACTGCAATCACAATATTTTACCTATCCAGCTTAAGTATAGCTATTATCAAAACTAATACATTGTTAAAAATAAAAGAGATTATTAAAAATTAGTATTTTGTTGAAAATTCTTTGACTGGAAAAAAATGACCACATGATACTGTAGGATGTACTTCCAGCACACCACATTTTAAAGTATCAAAAAAATTATCGTAACAGCAAGAAACACATCCCTGCTTATGGTTGCTTCAACCGGTTTGAAGTGGCCTGAGTGCTGACTAATTACTTAGTTCTGCCTGTTCGAGGCCAGTTTAGGATGGTAGAGCGGGATTAGACTATTAGTTTGTATCAGACTAAAGAGGGGTTGCATTTGGGTACTGGCAAAACTGTTCACTCTGATAGCTTGTTCCCTGGGCTATCAGCATTTCTCAGCAGCTTTAGCCCCTCTCTCTGTGGCTCCAAGCCCACTCACACTTCCCCAAGAGGCTGACTCCCAGTGCTCTGTTCCCTGACAGTGCAACTTTTCTTTTTGAGCTGCTGACCAAAACTATGCCCTGTAAAAGCATTTCTGTTCATTTCAGTTGCAAGCTGGTTCTTCAGCTTTTAGGAGGAGCCTGACATAATCTAGATGCTGTCTTCTCCCTGGTGCTTCTAATTTTCAGTGAGATCCTACACGCCAACAGAGTGCCAAATTGGAAACCACTGTCAGTGGCCACCACTGCCTCAGAAATCTGCCTTACATGAGTCTGGACATTCCCACCACTTGAAAGCAAACAGCTACTAAGCTCTTTCGGGGACTGTGCTACATCAAGGTGTTGGAGATGTCCTAGGAGAAAGCATCCAGAGCCGAGCGCAGGGAGGGCTGTACGCTGACAGATACGTACGCTGAGCAGAGGCCGGGCACCGCTGTGGTGGTGGTAGGGTACTTTGCACATTGCTTGATAGTCGTACATGGTCACCCTGCAATCAACACAAAACAAGCGAGCTGTCAAAAGCAAACAGTGCGGCTGCCTATGGGATGCACACATCAGCGTGCACTGCTTTTTCTGGAAATGTTTCTCTGTGGAAGAACTAAAGCACTGGCCTGTTTACGTGTGTCTTTGCTGTTTGGTCGGTGCTGGATTTCGCAAAGCGAGAAGTACAGGCCCCGGATTAATGTAACTGGGTCAGTACAGGAGGAAATATGTCCCTAATTTCAGATGGTGAGTAAAGCAGGCTGCAAAGCACGAGAATTATAATTGTAGCTATATCAGGTCCCCCTAGTTGCCGTTTTCCAGCCACTGAAACTCTGAACTCTCTTTCGACATGTGCTGGGAGAGCGGAGTGAGACAGAGGTATTTTTAGAAGAGAGAGAGAAATGTGCTCAGCCAGCTGCAATGCCACATCTGGGAGGGCTCTCAAACAACTGCTCACAGAAAGGCTTTCCAAGTGGCAGAAGGAACTGAAGCATTTCACCCAAAACATCAAGAAGTGTTTCCCATAGTGTCTTGCCCTGGAAAAGACAGAGGAGCAGCTGCTTTCTGTCAAAATGGAGATCAGGACTTACGGTCTATCTCGGTGTTTTGCAGCAGGTGGAAGAGCAGGAGATGAGGAGAAACAGGGTGTGTGGTGATGGCTCAGTGAGTCCGGGGAGAGGGCAGGCAGCTAAAGGAGCTCTTGTAGCCAAATAAGAGAGCCACATGCACCAGCACGTGCATTTTCCCCTGCTCAGTGGTGCTGCTTATGGGGACCAGTATGCTCTGACCCACACACCAGCTGAAGAAAGAGAAGTGCAGCGCAGAGATCCCCACTTACCGCCTGAACATGCCCATGTTTAGTAGCTGGGTCATCACTGAGCCTTCCACTGCACCAAAAAATTTTCCAGTCTGCAAGCACAAGAAAGCAAAAAAAAAAAACAAAACAGAAGAGGGTGTCAACAGTAAAATTTCCAAATGCTCGATGGCTCCAGCTGATTCAGTCTGTCTGGAGGCCTGCTACACCTAACGAGTGTTTCATAAGGAGGTAAGGCTGAGCTTTATCCTTTGGCTGGCTGGAAAGCTTGAGGGAGGACTTCCCCCATCACCAGCTGGGCATCCTGCACCATTTCTACCGCGCTTTGAAATGATTTAGCCCATGTAAGTCCCTGCAGCTTGCCACAGAAAAAGGCAGATTCTCAAGCTGCAGAGACCCCGCACGTTGATTCCCTGGCAGCCTGGGCTCTCCTGTGGGTTTTTGTGAATCCACATCCGCTGAATCTGAACGCCCGAGTCTCTTTCCGCTTGAGCCTCTCTGCCCGCCCGTGGCCGCAGCGGCTTTGGAAACCTCTGCTCCCCTGCTGCCTGAGGCGAACTGACTCATCGCGCGTGCACACATTTATTTAGGTAGCAAACACAATCTGACAACTCACTGCTGTGCAAGTTTGGAGCAGGCAGTAACCCAAACCAACACAACACACACTGACCCATCCCTTTGGCTGACAAACTACGCCCTGGCGTGGCCAGAGCTGTGCCAGCACAGGCTCCACGCTAGCACAAGTTGCATTTGTGGGGGTAACAACCCCCAAATCCCGCTTGCATGCCTGGACTAAAAATGGAGCTCATGGCTCTCCGGTCCCATTTATGTTCTGGAGTCAATAGCCTCAAATACAGTCCTAATCTCAAATCTGGAAACCACTGCTCGATAGACTTGTTCAAATAAACAACAGCTCTGGCTTTCCTGATTACTAAACCATGACAAATCTATTACAAAAAATGCTTTGAATCTGCCAAATCCACTGCTCTGTTTGCAAGCAAGTAAATAAAATACTCGTAAATAATAAAAGTGCAGACATGAGCTGTCCATCTATTTTCCTGGCTCATGGGTCTTGACACAGTAAATAGCTTCTATATGTTATGGAACTGTTCATGCAGTTTGGGGGGCATTTTACATTTCCACTGATAGGCTAGCAGTCATTTAGCACATATTAGGAGATGACAGATGACTTCATTTATTTAAATGGGGCATTTCCACTGAAAAATCACACACACACAAAAACTTAGGCAGATTTACCTAAAATCACACGGTAATCATCTAACGGTAGTGTTACATGGTTATGAGCCTCTTCCCAACAGGCTTTTGAAGGCGTTTCACTGTATAAATCGATACATAACGTCAACTCCCCTTCGAGCATTTAGGCTGTAATCATCTCAGACATATAGCCAAATGTGTCTGAGCAAGCGCTAACTTTTTTTTTTAATCTCCCTTGCTCTTTCAATCTGATTAGGGTGGTGAGGAGGCCAGCTGCTTCCATTTAATACCAGTCTGGAGCCCCAGCAGGAGCTGGAGCTGTGGGATTTAATGCAGTGCAAGCTGCAGCTGGTGTGGCAAGGGCAGGGGGCCACTGCAGGATTGCAAATGGGCCCAACCTTGTCCAGAGGTGCTGATATCTGACAGAATTTATCCAGGTAGGATGCTATTCCTATAGGTACAAATACGAGGAGCTGTTAGCATAATTGTGAGTAAGGCCTAGGGAATGTGCCCAGAAAAGCATCAGCAAACTGGCCTTTAACACTGAATCAGGCATTGAAAGCTCACTGCTGTTTTAGGTACCCCATGCAGGTGGTCACACAGGAAAGCGTCACTTGGCAGAAATCAAAGTGTCTTGTACTGAAGTGACATTTTGCAAAGCGGGTGTCATTACAACCTGCTTCCCCCAGTGACTGTCTGCTGCTCTCCCAGACATCCCTCTGCTGTGCTTCTCCTAACTCCCATCTCCGGGCAGATTTCCACAGGCCCTTGCAATTTCAGAGGTTCACAGCACAAAGCATCACCTCTGTCATCCTGCATGACACACACTGCAACACATCCTCCTGCAGCTGAGAGTGTACAGGTACATATGCAGGCTAAGCACGGGAAGGAGGTGCATCCTGGAGCACATATATGGCTCAAAATGTACATCACTGCTCACAGACATATATGTGTCACAGAATCATAGAATAGCTTGGGTTGGAAGGGACCTTCAAAGGTCATATAGTCCAACCCCCCTGCCATGAGCAGGAACATCTTCAACTAGATCAGGTTGCTCAGAGGCCCATCCAGCCCGGCCTTGAATGTCTCCAGGGATGGGGCATCTACCACCTCTCTGGGCAACCTGGGCCACTGTTTCACCACCCTTCATGTCCACGCTTGGCTGGCTTATTGAGCAATTTGCACTTTCGGCACACACAAAAGCTGTAGACAAACAAATGGGCCACGCTTTGGGTGAGTGGGCAGCCTCCTCGCTGCACGGCTCAAATAAAGCTAACCCTTGCTTCTCCACAGCCTGGGTCCAGCCATGGTGGGATCTTGGCTTTTTAACTGTCACCCTGCACCCTGAGAGCAGTGTAGGGGAAAGGGACCTGGGCTCCTGGTGGACAGCAGGATGGCCATGAGCCAGCACTGTGCTCTTGTGGCCAGGAAGGCCAATGGCATCCTGGGGTGTATTAGAAGGGGGGTGGTTAGTAGGTCGAGAGAGGTTCTCCTTCCCCTCTACTCTGCCCTGGTGAGGCCGCATCTGGAATATTGTGTCCAGTTCTGGGCCCCTCAGTTCAAGAAGGACAGGGAACTGCTGGAGAGAGTCCAGCACAGAGCCACAAAGATGATTAGGGAGTGGAGCATTTCCCTTATGAGGAAATGCAGAGGGAGCTGTGTCTCTTTAGCTTGGAGAAGAGGAGACTGAGGGATGACCTCATGAATGTTTATAAATATGTAAAGGGTGAGTGTCACAAGGATGGAGCCAGGCTCTTCTCAGTGACAACCAATGATAGGACAAGAGGCAATGGATACAAACTGGAACACAGAAGGTTCCACCTAAATATTAGAAGAAACTTCTTCCCAGGGAGGTTGTGGAGTCTCCTTCTCTGGAGACATTCAAAACCCACCTGGACGCCTTCCTGTGTAACCTCATCTAGGTGTTCCTGCTCCAGCAGGGGGATTGGACTGGATGATCTTTCGAGGTCCCTTCCAATCCCTAACATTCTGTGATTCTGTGTCCCTGCAGTCCCCTCTGGGCAGAGCTTGCAGACATACCCTGTGAGATGCCTCAGGCAGAAGGCAGCATCCTAGAGAAAGAGTTTTAGTGAGGGGGCATCCGGATGCAGCATCTGGAGGGAGCTCCAGACTTGTGATGTGCAGCTGTGTCTCCATCTGGCAGCAAAATGTGGTTAAAAACTTGGGGGCGATTGTGGGGCCACGGCTACAAACATCAGCAGAAACGTAGCGCAGAGAAGCCCTCACTGCAGCACAGCCTGGGCCTACCACTTATTTTCCCTTCCTCCCCTGCCCTAGATTGCCTGGTCCTCCTCTTTACCCACTCCCTTCTCCTGGCCCTGGCTATTAACTCTTTGCTCCCTCCGTGATGAGTCTGGAGGGAGGGGATTAGCCCGAATTAAGAGATTTACTCATTCTTTCACAAGTAATCCTGCAGGGAGCTTCCAACTCAGCACTCATTAAAATCCTGAGTCCCTCTTTCTTCTGCAGTGGCTTCTGGCTACTGGTAAGCTTCCTGCTGCCTTCAGGCAGAGGATATTAGAGCTGATCCCCCATCCCAATCCCCCATCCCCAGGGCAGAGTGGAGCACCGCCTGAGCCAGGCTGTGGGCTGAGCACACTGTAAAGCACCACAGACCCGAGGGAGCAATCAGAGAGATGGAACAAAACATCTCAGAGCCCCCGGACTGGGTCTCTGGTGCCAGCTACTTGCCCAGGGGCTGTAAGGACACAGGTACTTTGGCACCTCTCTGCTATTCTTAGCTGAGCCACTCTTCTTGGTCCTGGTGTCAGGTACGAGGCAGGAAGGGAGGGCAGCAAACTAGCTGATTTCCCCAGAAAGGCAAAAACCCCACAAAAACCCAGGTACGGGAGTTTTTTTTTTTTTCATGAAGTTAAAGGATGCACTGAGGGAAGAGTGTGGGATGTGGCAGGAAAGGCCATATAGCAGCAAGTGATCCCACACAGCAGCATTCAGGTAGCAAGGTTATTAAACTTGGGGTATGGATTTAATGCTGCTGCTGTCTTGAATTCCCTGTAGGGTTTAACAGTCTGGACATTCATGGTACCACTGGGAAATAAAAGCAGTAACAGGAACGAGATAGAGAAATCAGCAGAAAAGTAGTGGTGAACTCTCTGAGGTCAGGGGAGGTAACGGCTGAAGGAGATGACAGCTCTGGTGCCTGCCAAAATTCCTGATCTCGGAGGCATGTAGATGATGTTTATAATTTAACCAAATCCACTCTAATACCATGTTTTTGCTAGTCAGGTCTTTCAGAGACGAGCTTTTTGAAAAACCCATTTTCCATAAGATGCAGGAAAAATACAAAGATAGAACCCAGGAGGCCAGTGCTTCTTTTGTTGACACACCTAGTCATTGTAGGGGCACTTGTACTGGAATATTCAGTGTGTGGGGTAGGTCACTTTCCCGACAGAAAAGAGGCTGGTTACTCCTTGCAATATGCCCTTCTTGCTGTGTCTGTATCACCCCTTGATACCACTATGTTGCTGATTCATTTTGCTTTGTGAGCCTCAGCAGTTCTCATCTTGGCCCCCGTGAACTCACTGTGTAGTGGCTGCAGAATTCATGAGCGCACCTTTTTCTTTTGCCAGTCTATTCTGAAAGTGCTAACCAACACAAGTCCAGATGGGAAACCATGGGACTCATATTGGTGATACTCTCTGTCTAAATATCCACCTAAAAAATTCTTCTTTCTTTCCTGTCCCAGCTGCTTTGAGATCAGTGCCAATGCTTCACGCTTCACTCTTTAACAGACTCTTGTAAGGGATCCTGTTAAAGGCTTTTAGAAAAACCAAAGTGCAGTAGGTCATCCATTCTCTCTTATCTCCTGATTTACTCACACTTTCAAAGAACTACAGCTGATAAGACAGGTTTTCTTCCTTTATAGAAGCCATGCTGCTTGTCCCAGTCACATTCATCAGGTGTTCTGTTACTTTAATTTCCATTTCAACTTGCTTGTCACATCTTGAAGAAAGTAAGTTCTGGGATCAGATCTACTACTTTTTGGAAATAGGCATACAATATTCGTTAACTCCAGTACTATGGAAATTTCAATGAAACTCCACACTTCCGTCAGTAAAAAAACTGCTTCATTTCCCATTTCTTCTATGAGCTCACTTTTGCTATTGACTTATTGCTTTGTAGTTTATGAAACTGTTCCAACATGTTACTTTCTGACATCCAAATCTATGGCCTTTTATTATTTTGAAACAAATAGCTCTGTGGTGAATTTACTGGAGAGCAGAAAAGTATAGCTAAACCATGCAGTGGCTGGTAGTGTTGACTTTACCCAGGCTGCAGGGGATGTCACATCACAAACTGTGCACCTTCAGCTCCCTAGAAATGGTCATGGAGGCACTGGCAGCAGGAGGAAAAGGAAACAATTTCATTTGTTTATATTTTTGTCAGTATTCTGAGTCTTTCTCCTTACTTCTTTCACCTCCGCAAGTCCACTAAATCATCCAGTTCTTCAGGTGTGCTCCTGTTTCCAACTTGCTTAAATCATTTTGTCTTCATTTTTGCCTTTGGCACTTTGCTCTTACCATCCCCTAAGTTTTCTTTTCTGAAGAATGCCTACCTCAACTTCAGAGGTGCCCAAGAGTGCTGCTCCCTTCCCTTCCCTTCCCTTCCCTTCCCTTCCCTTCCCTTCCCTTCCCTTCCCTTCCCTTCCCTTCCCTTCCCTTCCCTTCCCTTCGTCAGGTCACACCTGCCTTCTGGGGCTGTCTCAGATCATCTTTCAGTAGCACCTGCACCAAGGGAAAGGAGTCTAATTTCCTCACTTCTGACAAAAAGATATTTTGGCTAGTTCTTTATCGCTGCAAACTCCTTCCTCACCTAGGATGTGCTGTCACTCTGCTGGGAGGCTTCCCCCTCACCACACAGCTGAATTTAAATTTAAATACCACGGCCACCCTTATTACACAATTGAATTTCATTTGTTTTAACCAGCTCTGGTGGGTTATTCAGGAACAAGCCAAGCACACACTCCTTCTGCTCTTATGCTCTCTTACCTCTGCAGGTCTTTTGGAAACAAGTATAAAGCCGTTATTATCAATGAGGAAGCAGTTCAGGATCTGCAGAGATGAAAGAGAAGCAACATTAAAGACAGCTTTTTCCGTGGTTGTCTGGTATGTACCGCTGTGTGCAGGATGGAGCGGTGTGGGCTTGTGCTTATGGCAACAGCCTCAGCATTTCCACACCTCGCCCCACAGCTCAGCTACCATGGATTTGACACAATTGACTTGTCCTTCTCTGCCTCCATTTTAAGGTATTTAGTTTGTGAGATGACTGTGACAGAGATTGCCTCTTGCCAGGGCTGTGTGCAGGCCTAGCAAACTCTGAGCCACACTTAAGAAGACAAGACATCCTGCAGGAAGCAACAGGATATTTGGAGAGCACTTCTCTTTAATAAAATGCTACCTAATGCATTCCATCTTCAAATTTCAGAGTTTTATAACCACTCATGAAATAACTCTTTATTCACCATTGAGTATCAGTGCTGGTCTTTATTTTGCAGAGCAGGAAATGGAGGCAAAGAGTTTAGATAAAAACCTCTAGGTCTCACAGGGAAAACCAGGGGAGATCCTACATGAACATAGAAGGAAAATTCTCTGGTGATCCTACTCCCCAGGGCAGAGGAGCCCCTGTCCCAAATATAGCTGAGACCAAGGTTGAAACATTGGAATAAATGCAAAGAGGGGTGTCAAGCATGCATGTCATGCTGACAGACACTCTCTTTGGCAGCTTTGGGAAGCCAGTGAGACAGCCTTAGAGGACATGGACTCTCCTTAGAGTCACTGGCTGGAATCCCCATGCCCCTGCCCAGGCTCAGCTGACAGCTCATAGCTAAAGGAAGATCTACACTGCAGGTTTGTCTCAACAGCATGAGGTTCTGCCCCAGCTGTGCAGCCTCTGGTGAGGAGATAACAGGCAACACCTGACTTTTGGGGAGAGAGAGACCTCCAAAGAGCAGGTGGTCAATCACACCCATCACAGGTATAGAGAAGAAATCTGGGCAACTTACCTCATCCTGACAGCTCAGTGGACAGGCACCGTCCAAGGCACTGCACTGGAAAGGAAAAGCAGGGCATTAACCATGGCATGATCTCATCTCAGCCTCCCTCTTGGGGCTGCTGAGCTAAAGTTCTCCATACCAGCATGTCATAAAGCTCTGTAATTTAGCTGGTATTTCCAAGACAAGCTCTACAGCATGCACCAGTACCATCTCTCGGGTCACCCACTCAGTGGCTTTGCAAATTCCCCACCTCTCTGAGCAACGTCCCCTTTGCTGAGGGCTCTGATCCTGCACATGCCTCCCTGATGTGCTTCCAGCAGCACCTGTGCACCTCAAGCACACACTTGCTAATGAAGGGGGCAGCGTCAAGTTCTCCGGCTGCGAAAGCAAAGATTATTGTGCACCGGTGAGAAACTGGCATGCATTCCAGCCTCTGTGAGTATCTGAACTGAACACATAGCGTGATATTTCAGATTCTTCTCAGGCAGGGATTGTTGTTGTTGTTGCTGTTGGTTTCTTTATTCTGCAGACAGCTAATGATAAAATAGGATGTGAATGGTGTTCCTGTAGCCCAAGGCACCATCCATTTGTTTCATTTAGAATTTCTGTGTAATGGACTTGACATGTGTTTCACAACATTGAACTGGGTGGGGACGTGAAGGGTTAAGTGGCGAGTAACAAAGCCCTTCAGGTGCTTATTGATTTCATAATTGTTCTGAGTTTGCTGTGGCTGCGTGTGTCTGTCTCTTTGTGTTATTTTTTAATGCTATTTTCTCCAGCAGCAGAGGCAAGAAAGCTGACATGGTGTTGCCATTTCTGTACACGGGGTCCCTTTCTTGCCAGAGGTTTTCTGGGGTCAGGGAAGGATGCTGACGTGTCGCGCAGCCTGCCTGCTCTCAGCCAGCTGCCCTTTATTTCTGCAAAACCCTTATACATAAGCCTCAGCCCCCTTTCTGGATGATTCTCAGTAACAAAAGCTGAATTTGCCATTTCAAACCACAATAAGACCATTACTTTCAGTCAGAATTTGTTTCTCCTCTTGAGTTTTGCAGACCAGAGCCAACAGTTTCAGGTTTCTGTCCCTCTGCTCAACTTCAGAGGAGGCTCGGAGATGCCTGAGCTTGCTTAAACCCCCGTGGCTTTGCAATATCGCATGCTCACACTCCAACTGGCTTTTTGAGGGTCTAGGGATGATGGTTTAAAAACAGCCTTTTGCCCACAGTTGCAAGCATTGTCTCACCCCTGCTTTACCACAAAATAGCATTGGGTTGTTTTGTCTCCCTGGATGTACGCATAGAGGTGGCCCTGTACTTCATCCCTGATGTATTCCTTCCAGCAGAGAATTATGGCTCCAACAAACCCCTATTATGGCCTTGGGGGTTAACAAATACAGAGTCCAGAGCTCAGAAATTGGAGCAGAAACCCAAGTGAACCCGAGTGGTATCCCATAAGAAGGGCCCATGTCTCACAGCATCTTCCTCAGCAGTTTGAGGACCAAGTCTCGCTGCCACTGCTCTCCCAGACCTGGAGAAGCTCCAGCAGTGCCCAGTGCCATGCTGGCCATGCAGCATTGGGAACGTGGTGAGGAGCCCGATCTGAGAGTACCACCAGCTTGCAGGGAGCCCCTGAGGGGGTGCAGAGCTGAACCTGAGCTCCCTGGATGCTCTGAAACCACATCTACTGCCTTATGGGTGGTGCAGGTCCCTCCTCAGAGACCAGGCTACCTCACAGCATCCTCCTGCTGTTGGCCAGGTCTCCGAAAAGCTGTGACCCAGAGCCCTTTCAGCTTTGCCGAAGACCCTTAATTATTGTGAAGACAAACACAGCCTGTGACAGGCTTGGACTGTCTCCAGTGACTACAGACAAGGGACAGTGCCTGTAATATGCTGGCACACAAACGACACAATTACGAAGCTGCACTGCGGCGAGGCACGCCGGGATGCCTCCCCGTCCCCAGCTTTTGTCTACTTACATCACTGTCATTGGGCTGGGAGACGGGAAGCACAGCGCGGACATCCAGAGGGGCACAGCATGTGGTGAAGCAGGAGAGAGAGAGAGAAAACAGAATCTGTTAGTCATTCCTCTGTCAAACAGTGGTCACGTCCTGCGAAACCATACGCAGGCTTTTTTCATACCAGCACCTACCAGGGCCGTGGCGTGCAGGCACTTGGCACACAGGCCTCCTTTCAGCTTCTTTAATAAGCCTTCCCGGTCTCACTTAACGCCCATGTGGGCTTGTTTGTGTGAGAACTGCCTGGGTATGGCCCTCAGGAGATTTTTTAAAACGAAGCTCTCTGCTGATGCTTCAGGATGTGCTCATGTGCTTTGCAGAAGTATTTTTAGCTCGGGTTAGGTTTATGTGATCTCCCACCTGTGAGGATGCTCCCGCCACCGCGGCCAACTGGGCTTTTCCGTTCCCCACGTGTGCTCGCTCCCAGTGAGCAGCCTCCTGCCCCTCCTCTCTGTTAGTCCCATCTGATGGCAGTTCCCTCTCCTGACAGCAGAGAGCTGCTTCTGCTCTGTGCTGCTTCGATTCTGTCACTCTCGCCTCTCCAGTACATCTCCTCAAAAGCAAAGCCCAGGGCCAAAACCTCTGGGTGATAAAGCAAAGGTTTCACTTTTCCTGCCTCTCAGACTTGGTGGGGGGGGGGCTGTTTTAATTATTCCGCTTCTCTCAGTCCAGCAAGTGTCCAAAATTAGGACAATACTGAAAGCTTATCCCTGGAGCAAATAATTTTTACTTTGGCAAGCTGGTAGCATTTTGTTACCATTAGCAAGATGATAAGAGAGGGCAGTGGATTTTTTTTTTCCATGTGCCCAAAATTGCAGATTTCTGTGAGGTTTCTGAAAGGCTGAATGAGCACAAACGTATTTCCACAATTAAATGTGTCATATGCAGCAGAGCTAATGCCAGGCCAGGATGCTGACACCGTCAACATGGCATTTCCGGAACAGACTCACGGCTCACACAGCATTAGTGCCGTCAAAGGATTACAGAAATGTGTGACTTCAAACTAATCTACTTCATAAATCTTTTAATATGAATTCCACAAAAGCACTCATCAAAATGTCATCGGATATGATGTAACATAGCAGTGACCTAGCTGAGAAAGAGCATTAAATCATCTCCGCATGATTGCTGATGCTCCTACCTGTTGCATGGCCATCCAAAACTTGCGTTGGAGCAACTCCAGCTTAATTTGCACACCCACCGCTATGAGAAACAAAAAAGGGGAGGAGGAAAGGAGGAACGTGCAAGAGAGAGAAAAGACAAGCACAAGTCAGGAAAGGAGGGGTAACTATTCACCCGAAGTAATGGGATGGAAATCCCAATTGCAGCCTGCTTCCAAGTGTGAAGGATAAGCATCGGGGGGTCAGTGCTAAGTCAGACTGCCAAGTGAGAGTCAGAGGTTTAACAAAGTAGAGGAAAAGGGGACACTGGCTGCTGTACCGAGGTAATGACACCCCCCTCCCACTAACCACTACAGAGCTACAAACAAATTAACAACAACAAAAAAACAAATAACAACACAAACCACCAGAAAAACCTCAGGAGAGTGAGCATGTGAGCTTTATTCGTTGTCTTTTGTAGCTTTGCCTGGCCAGAACAGATGTTTCTGATCACCCCAGCCTCACCTCCAGCACCACACAGCATCAATCAGAAAGAAAGCAGGTCAGCGTGAGGAAGGGATTCAAAAACCCACCTGTCTCAAGGAGAGACCATAGTGATTTAGATTGCTCCTAAGCCACTACGGAAGTACAGAAATACGAATGCCACTTGATGGAAAAGCGTCGATTAGAAGTAGTGCTTCGTTACCCAGTCCCAGCCCAGTGCATGCTCCACTAAGCAGAAGTGTGTGTGTGTCTTTCTTAATGAAGAGTGTCCTAATTTCTCGGCTTAATTTCTCTTCTATTCCCAGCATCATGTTCCTGAAGTAAGGCATAGCTCCACATGAGAAGAAGCAGTGCAGGGTCTCCCTGACAGAACAACCTGGCTGTCCCTGGGTAGGTTGCCTACAAGTACACATAATAACCAGTGCAGTCATGCACAGCCTGGCATGGTGACGGGGAACAACAGGGCTGTGTGTCAACTAGTTGAATCCAAGAGCTCTGCAGGAATTGCAGCCTCAAGCAGGACCTTGAAATAGAATATAAAGTGCAAGTAGAGGGAGAAAAAGGAGTACAGAGGGAGAGTTAGAGCCTTTTTCACAACCACCAATATCGGGCAGATGAAGCGTTGCTGTTTCTACAGATTTCCTCTGAATTAGCAGGAGCTTCAAAGCCTGGAACAGATCCTTTAAATCTGAATCACACCGTGTGGGTGCTTTTAAGTTACCAGTATGATCTGGTGCTCTAATTCGGATGGGTATGAATTAAAACCAGAGTATGCAATAGTGTATTTTTTTTTTGCAGCATGAACAGAGACCTTGGCACCTGGCATCGGCTCCGCCTTTTATACCAGTGTCAGTGTCCTTCTTGTCACATTTCCACTGCTGGTACATCTTACAAAATCCTATTCACAGGTGCATTTCTTATCCAGCTCTCCCTGCTGTAGACTGAACCTGACTGCCTGTACGTGGGGGAAATTAATGCTTTTGTAGAGCTGCCTTGCCCTAAGCCTTGCAGAGCACAAACCAGACACGACAAGGAATGCAAACAAAGGAGAAAGGACAGGGCTGAGCCTGGCCCAGGTGAACATTCATCAGCTTCAATGGGGCTATCGCAGGCACAGCTTGGCTTGGTGCCTCTGCTGACAAACTGGCAGTCCACGGCAGAAGGCAAATGGTGCTGTTACTGCTGAGTCCAATGAGATTCATGAGTCCAATGAGATTCACGTGTCCAACTAGGTATGCAGCTTTAAATAAATTCATTGTTGTCCTCTAAAACTGTCTCAAGTAAGAGTTATTCCCCTTATGACAGCAGATCACACCAATGGGACTGAACATTACCCAGGACATAGAGTTTTTATGAGACTTAAAGACAAGTTGATACCTTCAGAACTAACCTTGCAGTGCAGAGCCTTACTGAGTCCCTCACGTTTGTGCCAGGGGGAACATCTACCCTCAAATTATTCTTCAAAGGGAGCTTTGCCCCTGGTTGTGAATCCTTGCCTCTGCCCAGGAGGCATGAGTAGCATGTACCAAACTTGGACAGAGTTGCCTGTGACATGAGGAAGGAGAGGCTTGCAGAGGCTTGTACCTGGGGCCTTGCAGTAGTGGCCGGCAGCAGGGACAGAAAGCAGAGTCTCCCAGCTATCTCCTTCCTCTTTCCGCATTGCTCACAGCCATGTCTAACCTGTCTGTGGCATCCATCAGCAAGCGCCATCCTTTGGAGGCAATTTTTGCAGCTCTAACCTCTCTGTAGGGCTTGAGCTTACTCATCTTCTCTGTACCAACCCTTTATTTCCTTCCCAGTGCTCCAGGACACATTTCTAGCTATTCCCCATGGAGCTGCAGAGAGCACCCCTCTCCTCCTCACATCACAGCACGGTCTGAAGAGGACAACGAAAGCAAAGCTGGGGCCTTGCAGACAGGTTTGTCCGCCTGGATGGTGCCCATCACAGGGAACCGTATGAGAGGGATTGCTCCATGCTCCTGCCTGGCAGCACCACTCCTCACCAGTCGCGGTGGATTGGCAGCACCTGGCAAGAACTGTGAGAAACTTGCACGCATTCAGGTGACCTGAGGAAGATGTGTATGCTGAGGAGAAACAGGCCACAAACACCATCCCAGTGCTAGTAACAAAGGGTTGCCTGAGTGCCTTCAGGCTGCTGGTGAGGACAGGTAGAAAGGAGGAAAGCAGTGATTCAGTCTGAGGTAAGGGTGATGCTACAGCTCAGGTGGGAGTGAGAAAACCGGAATAGCCCTCCCCTCTGCTTGTTCCAAAGTATAACTAATTGTTAATCAGCCTTTTTGCTCTGGTGTCAAAGAGCATGCTGCAGGAGCGGGAAGATCTGAGGCCCGTGAAATGATGTGTGGCCCTGGTGTGCAGCACAGCAACAACCGTAGAGTCCTCAGAGATACCGTGGCTAATGGTTATATTCCTACTAATGTGCAAACAACCTGCGCAACCGTAGCATCCCAGCAGTGAAATAAAACATGAGGACAAGCAATGCTGCACACCTCGCATAGTCAGATGTTCCTTCATCATGTTGGTGAGCCACCCAGCCCTGTGCACGACTTCTCACCAGCAGGCACCCTGCCCGCAAACCAAAGCAGCGCCCGCTGCACGGCTGCAGCCGCTTTCTCCAGACTCGTGTGCTGTCATTCACAGCGGAGATAAGAGTCTGCCCCTCCACCTGTTCATCCCTCCGCTGAGCATGTCTGCTTCATTAGCTCATCCTCTGCGTGTCTCTCTTTCTGTCTGCCTTCCCTGGCTCCTCTCTTTGATGATCCATATGTTGTTCTCATAAGGAGCTTTTCCCCAAGATTTAATTCTTGGGCCTGCTGCACGACAAAAAGGCACAACGAAGAGTCACAAGATTACATCCTGTAGAGTGCTTATCAAGATGTACCTTGCCATTCATAACCTGTTTTCATGGCAGCTGGTCCAATGGTTAAATAAAACCCATCATTCAAGGGAAGAAGGTGCCAGAGCAGCAAAGCAGCCCTGCCTGTACTGTCTATTTGCATTCCCCATTCCCTGTTTCTGAAATATTCCCATTTTCCCTCTTGAGCCAGCAGCGGAGCTGCCCTGCTCAGAATTTTACTTGAAGTGTCCTAAAAATTCTACTTTAAAAATAACTTTCAGGCAAATTAAAATTAACAAAAGCCCAAACCAAGGGCAGTATGTCTATGATGAACCTGACAGAAGAGGCAGTTCAAGTGGATCAGTAAAAGACTAATTATTGCAAATGTAAGCTGCCAAGGTCCTCAGCAAGCTGGAGGAAGGCAAGTGAGGGGTCAGATTTTGGGGGGGCAGGCTGCAGGAGCCCATGGGAGAGCACAGAGGGAAGCTTGACAGAGGCAGTGGGTTGGATTCAGGTGCTTACAGCACCCCTGTACCAACAGGCTGTGTCGGGGAGGGCAGGGGATGCCTCTGTCATGGTGTGGATGTAACCGCACCCCACACTTGCGCTGGACATAGGGGCTGAGCACGCTCTCCCCACCGCGCACCAAATCCAGGGGAGCAAACTGTGGGTGCAAACAGTCTCACCCATTCCCTGTGGCCCAGCTACCCCCTACCAGCACTCCTGAAGTTTTCCCTGAATCCCCAAGGAAACAGACACTGGTTTGTGCTGCATCCAGGCAGGGCAGCGTTACAGCAGCCCCGGTGCTCAGCTGCTGGGGATGCTTGGCGTGGCTGGGCAGGATGCAGCCAGCCCACCACCGGCACCTCTCGCTTAAATCTCTGTCTCAGACACGCTGCTTCCCCCCGCCGTCTCCGGAGCACCAGTGGGAAGGGGATGCCCTGCTCCCAAGCCCCTGGCTTTCTCCCCTGTTGCCTTGCCTTGGCTGCAGCCGCTTGCCTAACCCCTATATAAAACCCAGGGCTCGTCTCTCCTCCTCCTCGCGCCTTTCTCTCCGGGTTCATTGTCATCAGCCATACCAGGCAGGGGAGGGATGGAAGGAGGGGAGGAGGCGTTCGGCTCGGTGCCTCCTCTCATAACCTGTGCCTGACCAACCTGCCTCCCAGGGGGCTGCGGGGAGCTCCCCCCACCCTGGCATCTCCTCACCCCTCCTCTATCCCCTTGGGCCCCCGCACCCTGAGAAGGACGGCAGCAAAGCGGGGAGGAGGGAGAGAGAGGGACTGACAGCAGCTGCCCTTTCTCCAGGATGGGTTGAGAGAAACGAAATCCTCCCGAGCTCCTTCCTCTGGGTGTTTGGGAGCAGATCCTGCCTGCCTGGCGGGGTGAGTCCTCTGCACTGTCTGTGCGCGCTCCTGTGTGTGTGCTGTGCCACCGCAGATGTACCCCCAGCTGTCACTTCCCTGCGCGCAGTCGCTCCCTCTCCCGCCTCTCTCTCTCTTTCCCTCTCCCCCTATTTATTATTTACGGAGGATTACAGTCCCTTTCCCACGCTGCCATCTCGCCGTGCGGGGCGAGCGGCTGCCTAGGAGAGGCTCCTGGAAACTAGGAGAGCCGAGAGCCCAGCTGGCAACCAAGGGACTTGCTGCTGGATTTGCTTTGGGATTGTACCGGGTTCGCTGGAAGAGCTGCTGTTCTCACAGGAGGGTCCGTTCCACCCAGAGAGAGGTAAGTAGAGACGTCTCCCTTTCGTATTTCCCCCACCCCCTCCTTGGGTATGCGAGATCAGTGGGGCTGCCCCCCAGGAACCGGCTCCCCTGGGGAGAAAAGCAGTGGTTGGGGGTAGCACCGTCTGCCAGACGGCGCGGTGCAGGAGCCTTGGTTGTGTGAGGCTGATGGGCAGCGAGCTTCCCGACAAGGCAGAACGACAACCCTGCCGCAGAGGCTGCTGGTACTGGTTCCAGTCCAGTTTCAGGAGCAACTTCTCCCAGCTGTGAATGGCACCAGCGTCTTTCGCTGCAGCTCGGGCAGCTCAGGTGCTGTGGTCACCGGGTGCCTGGCAGCTCCTGGAAAAAAAACCCTGGCTTCTTTCCCCTCCTCAGGGCTGTGAGAGGGGCCGGCATGCAAGGTACCACTCACCTGGCTCATGGTGGCTTTGCTAAGTCTCAGCTGTCTTAGTAAGAACAGCCTAAAATGGAGAAGTGAGGATCAGAATTGGACAGGTCCAGCATTCAGTAAACAGGCTTTAGGCTGAGGAGTGTGTATATATGTATGTGTATGTGTGCATGTACAATTTCACTGACAAAGCTCACAGACGTGACCACAGGACATGAAATGAAGGATGCCGTTTCACAAGTGGAGACAAAAATAAGTCCCAAGTTGCTTCCAGCATCCCTGCAGGCTGAGCCTGTGATTTCTGAACTTTTGGGCAGAAGGCACAGCACTAAGGGTGGGGGTGAAACACTGCACAGAGAAACTTCACAGCCTTTTCCAGCACTGCCTGGGAGGCAAGGGGGAGAACGAGGTCCCAAATGAGCTGATGTGAAGCTCCCTATGGATAGGGGTATATATGTGAGCGCTAGTGTGTGTGTGCATGTATACACACGTGCATATATACACATGCACAGACACGTGCAGACATACATCCCACTCAGGGCATTCTGCCCTTCTCCTGCCGCCTGCTCAGTTTATTACTGCCACTGCACCCCATGCTAATTAAGAGAGACATGTAAAATTGGAGCTGTCCCACTTTGGGGAGAGAGGATGCCCCAGGCCCACCAAATGGACCATCAGGTAGCCTGAATGTGGCATGTCCAGCACATCCCTGATGGCAACAGTGTCGAGCAGGGTACAGCACTGCTCTGCTGTCGGTGTCCGATCTGCCACCCAAGGATGCAGGGAGAAATGAAGATGTCATTTGGGGAAGGACTGGAGCAGCTGCTATCACAGGGTTTAAAGAAAACCCTTAAAAGACAGCGGGACCCTTAAAGGCACACAGGGACTTGTCACAAAGCAGGGGACATTTCTGGCAGTGAGGAGGAGGGAGCGCCTTTCCAGAATTGCAGACCATTTTTCTTCTGAGCTTTGTCACTCAGGTCTGTTGGAGGGTGGGGGGTGGATCCTCCTCTAAATGCTGTGGGCAAACAGCATTTGCAAGGGAATTATTCCACATGAGCGAAAGGCTTGCGGGAGTTGTCTCCCCGTCAGACATCAGAGCAGTCTCTGTTAGCGTATCTTGCCCACTTGGAAGAATTATGGTAAATCCTGAGCAAAGGGGCTGTTTGCAAAGAGAAAGGGGGGAAGCCCTCTTATGCAATTTTCATACCAGATCACAGATTTACCCTTGCCTCCAGCAAAGTGAATGACACACGCTAGCAAGGTGCACCCCCTAGCTCAGATATCTTCATCAGCTACTCCAGCTCCCTGCCCTTCCTCCAGCTTTTCTCAACCTGAAGCGGGAGGATTTTCTAGGCTTTTCAGCACCACAGAAGGCTGATGAAGGCAGACCCGTGTCTTGGTGCGACAGGGAGGGCCAGCAGCAGCACAGGGCCATGAGGATACCTGGAGAGGAGCACCCATGGAGCAGCAGAGGCTGTAACAGGATGGGGACAGGCTCCAGCCTATGGGAGGGCATTTCTAGGCAGTTCTTCAGTGACTCTTCAGCATTTGCCTGTTGCTGATTCAAAAGAGAGACCAAGCAGTTTCCTTCGCTTGCCATGTTTGGTTACAAGCAGCTGCTTACATCGCTTGACATCTGTCCCAGCCCTGGGTGTCTCAAGCCGTAATTCAAATGACTATAGTGGGATGCTCCTGCCAGCTGGGTAATGCTCCAGAGTGCTACACCATGACACACACTCCAGTTCTCAGTGGGAAGGAGCTGGAGTCGGAGTCCTGGGCTGTTCCTGTCCCTGCTGCATGGAAATACCTTGTAACACATACCTTATTCCTGCCATGGCTTTACCAAAATGCTGGCTCAGGAAAATGCTTTGTTTGGCTGAGGGCATCCTAATAGCAAGAATATTTTTTTTTTTCTAATATAAACCAGTTCAATTCCAGGCTGGAGAGACGGAAAGAAAAGTTGCTCCACCTGCGAGGGGTGGGATTACGTGAAATATGGCTTGATTCACATTGCAAAAACAAGCAGTTGAAAGTTAGGAAATGTCAGGATTCAGGGCAGCATGCCATCTGCACCGGGTTGCAGTCCCGACTGGTGGGATCACACACTGTATTTTCAGAAGCTGCCTCATTCAGGGCACCAGCTACACGATGCTCAGGGAGTGTAGCAGGGGGCTGTTATTTTTTTTTTTTTGGTATTGCAAAGTGTTTGCCTGTTTTATTTGTTTACTGCCTGCCATCCAAGCCCTGCAGGCAATACATCATTATTCATTGTCTTGTGGTGTTCTGAAGATGTTCGCTGCTGCAATTGCCTCGTAGCTGATGATAGAGAATTTATGCTCTTGATGAGGCAAAAGAGAGTGGTTATTTTCCTTGCTTTTGAAGGGAAATGAGACTTCCCATTTAGCCACACGGGGAAGGAGCAGCAGGTGCAGGACCAGAGCTTGGGGCCTCTTGGCCCTTGGTGCCACTGAGCCCTCCAGACCGTACCAGTTTGCTGGCAAAGCTGCCAGCATTTTGGAAAACAGCTGTGAGTGCTCAGCAGTTCTGCAAAATGGCCCCTAGGGTCTCCTGTTGGGCACCCACAAAATTAGGAATATACAGACTGTGGCTACATGCCAAAACTGAGGTTTAATATTTAATGCTGACCATATAAAAATAGCCTTATTTATTACAACATCCTCATTGTAAGTTGAAGTATCATGTGTCCTTTGCACTGAGTATGGGACACGGTCCGGTGAAAAAAAGAAACAGGACCTGCTGGGGTAAGCAAAGGCTGTGTTGTAAGGCGTACATGCAAGTGGTTGAATCAAGGTTGTGCAGGTATTAACTCACATTTAAATGCTTGGTTTTGCAAACCAAATGGCATATTTTATCATATGGAAATTAAAAAAAAAAAAAAGACAGACACTTTCTTGATTCTTTTTGGATGAATGGGAAAACAAGAGACTTTCCACTATTTATGCACTGCAGTGTCCCACATCCACCAGAGGAAGGACTGAGACTTACATTTACAGCAAGGCCATACAAGTCTGAACTTCAAGACTGACTGCAAGCAAAGGCTGTTACTTTGAAGAGAAGCCCTGCTACCACATTCCTCCTCACTCCAAGGAGGCCAGGAAGCTGGGGAGCTTCCTTCCCCATGGACCATGCCCTCAGATGAGGAATAAATAAGCAGGACCACACCCTGAGTCTGGAGAGGAGCTGTTAGAGGCAACTTAGCACTCATCACTCAGGTTCTCCTTCTGCTCCGGATGAGGGTCTCACCTGCCGGTGCTCCCCAAAGCAACGTGTGCTGCTGCTGTGGCTGTGAGGTACCTGAGAATTTTGCTGTGAGGTACCTGAGTGGAGGCAGAGGGGTTGAAGTTGTGCCCTGCTCTCCACACCACTTGCATTTACCGATTTCGATGGGATATGAACATTGCCATGCCTGTATCTCTTCTGTGGCTGCAAACCCTCCAGAAAACTGAAGTCACATCATATGTAAAGACCCTCCCCAGCCTCAGCAAGCTCTGCAGCATGGGCTGTGGTGTGTGCACTAACCCAGATGCATCCAAATATCCTGGCTGGAGCTCTGGGTTGTGAGAGCTGCCGCCACATCTTGTTGAGCTATAGGCAGTGTTCCCAGCTTGCAAAGAGCGTGTGTCCCAGAGATACTCAGGCACCTCTGGAGCTACAGCCTGCAGCCCAGACCCCAGGCAGTTTGTGTGGACTTTGTGGGGACGCCCCTCTTGGATGCTCTGGGAAGGTGATGGGGGTCAATGGGGACGGGCAAGAAGAGCTCCAGGCTCTCTTACAGGCAGCATCGCCAACCTCATGCCACAGTGGCAACCAAGTGAAACAGATCTATGCAACTCATGAAGGCAGAAAGAGGTCTCCTTCAGAGTTCAGTATAAATGCATCGTGTGCAAACAATGAGAATCAGCCTTTCCTTGGGAGGTTTGCCAGGAGCTGTGTGTGTACTGGGTCACTGATGCCCTTATGATAAGAGGCAGAGAGGATTTTTACTGCTGGCACCTCATGCTCTGCCCCACCGCTGTGCATGCATGGATGATCCCTGCCCCTGTGCACATGCCTGGGGCACAGGCTTGTGAGGTGAGGCAGCAGTGAAGTTCTTCCCTTGTCCCACCGTGTTTTCTACCTCCTCTCTCTCCTCCTGCTCCAACTGCCAAAGATGCAAGTCACTGCCCTCGCAGCTGGGGGTCTCGTCCTGGGAGGCTTGCAGCTGGGGATGAACAGCCAAGATGCTGGGTGAGGAAGAGGGGAAGGGGGTCTCTCAGCAGCTGCGGTGACAGCAGTTTCTCCGTCATGTTGGCTTCTCCACCAGAAGCAAAAGTAACGAGTGTCAAGCACTAGGAAGGCTAGTGAGCTTGCAGGCCTGGCGTATTGCTATGAAAAAAGGCAAAGCCAGTTCTTGGGCTAATGCAGACAAGAATGATGGCAAACAAGCAGGTATGGGACATTTTGTGTGCAGGGGACCACCCAAGCTTGCAAAAGCTCATCTGATTCTAGGAATGAGGAAGCACAAGGAGAAAGGCTTATGGCTGAAGTGCCTTGGCCCCCTAAGATATAACAGGGGTTTCTTGGTACTGGAAACCTGATTTGGTAGTCTGGCCACACTGTTTGATAGACATCTGGCCTAGCACCCCAGGGGCAGAAGTGTGAACTGAGAGCTTACATTAATAAAAAGACTTACATTTTCCTGTTTTCCTGCTAAATTGATGCACCTCCATCTACTGCTCTGTGTATGTAAATGTATCTCTCATCTCAGACAGGCTGGCACCTTCCCTCTTATGGACCTGCTGCATCCTTTGCCCCTAATAGGATACCCAGGAAAGGTACTGGGTCATCTCAAAATTTCTAAGCCCTCAGAGAATCCTTCACAAATGTGGGCCCATACATACCCTCCTTCTTGAATACCACCTGAAGAAAAACAAGAAAGAGATTACTCTGGGATCCAGGGCACCAACCAACTAAGAAGTGTGGAAAACACCTCTGTGTGTGTTGGGGAGGGGAATGAGGACCAAAGAACCAGGATTCTCCCTCCGAGCTGCTTTCTCTGCCCGGAGCCTCTCCCTGGGCTGTGCCACCCACCCACAGCCCTGGGCAGGCTTGTCAGGAAGGGGGGAGCAGCATTTTAAATGCCAGTGAGCTGAAGGATGCTTGTGGGGTGTAAAGGAGGAACGGGGAGCAGAAGGGTGGCTCCCTCAGACCTGCTGGGTCAGGAGCGGTCACAGTCCTTCTGTCAAGGATTAAGGGCATGAGCTGCTATTGACCACAGGATTAACCCCTGCAGGAAATTAAAGTAATAGAAAAGGCTCTTCACTCCACAGCTGAGAGAATGAGAAAAACTGGGATCTGGATTAGAATTGGCAGGGCTGGTGACAAGCCACCACCCACAGCCAACTGTTCCCGGCTGGATCAGAAAATGTTATCTCAGTCTTTATGTAGAACCCCCATCCACATCTCACTCAGCTACCACTTTTTTGCCAACAGAGTGAGAAGAACGACAACATCACTCTGTGGCAAGAAAAAAGAGCAGGAAACTGGGTAGCCAGCTCACGTGTCCCTCCTCTGAGCCCCTCTCCCACTCCCTCACCCACTTCACTTCTCAGCTGCCTCCCTTTCGCACGGAGGAAACACGCACGTGGTCTGTCGCGTTTGGAGAAGATGCTGGCACACACATGGCTGGATTTCTTCCTGTCAGCTGCCCCCTCAGCTCTCCTCCTGCTGCTGCTCTGGGCCTCCTCCATCTGCCGCACTCTCACTGTGCTGGGACTTTCCTGTCACTCCTGTGTTGGATATCCCGCTCTCCCCACCTGCTTCCACAGCTTCCCAAGGAATCCCACATCTCCGTGGCAATCTGGGTCTTTCCCATCAGTGCTACACGCCCTGGCTCCCCTTCAGATGCTCTGTGCTTTCTCAGAGGGTTTGACGGGGCCCGGTGCCTTTGATATTTCCAGCCCTTCCCATATCTCCAAATTTTGCTATTGTGCATTGGTCAAGGAGCTTTGGCATGCAAATAATCTTTCCTGCTTAAGGTACGGGACGAGGAATCAAGAAAACTGGCTTCTCTCCTGATTTTGGCACAGGCCCATCAGGAAATTCTGGGAAAGCCCCACCAAAACTCCTTTAGTCTGTGTAACTTCGATAAGCCCTACAGATCACCACTGCAGGACAGGAGAGTATTTACAAGCCCAAGTGATCCAGCGCAAGCCCTGCACTTGGCAGCTTTGAAAATCTTGAGTGGGGAACTGATGTAGGCTCATGACAAGGTATCAAGAGCTGGGCAGCTGAAATTTCAGCCAGCCAAACTCATCAGCCAGTTTTAACTCTACCATAGCTTATCTCTCCATAAAATGGGGATAAAGTTGATTTTTCTTGGAGGGGCTTAGGGCGGAAACATTTTTTAACACCAATCACGTTTGCATTTCAGAGGTGCCTACACATTGCCATTCCAAAGATCAGAAGCTTTTTGGCCTCTTCATATCCCAGAGAATAGGGTAAAGTTTTTGTTCACACTAAGCCAGGAATGTGGCAGAGTCCCTTACAACACCAAGGAGGTTTTGCACGCTTTCTACTTTGCAGCTTTCTGTATGAGGTGTTTTGCATAGCTGTGATCGATCACTGCAAGTCAGATGGCACCATTTCTTCTGCAGCTGGGTTTCTCGTGTGAATTTAAAATGTGTTTTCCATTGATTGTGACAGCACAACACTAATGAATCCTGAACACATGTGTTAATAAATCAGCAAGTGCTGGAAATGAAGCCTCCAGCTATTTAGCTTAGAAGCTCACTGGGGCAAAAACACACACTGTATGTTTCTACAGAGCTGCTGAGCTTGGCTGCCACCTCTGGGTGCTTTTGCAGTCCAAATAAACAGCAAATGAGGAGCTGAAACAAGGTGACCTCTTGTGGTCAATAATTTGCTAGACTGACCTACTGAATTGGGGGACCAAGAATGGGCATCATCTCCATGCCACCTAAACCCACTTGTGGTACTGTCAGGGGCACAATTCCCCACTAGGACTCATCAGACAGGTTACTTAATTAACCTCTGGTTGCTGCAATCAGACCCCACAGCTCCTGTGTCTCCCTGCCCTCTGTGTGCCAACTCTTCTCCTCCAAGGGCTGATGCAGGAATAAAACACAGAGCAACACACTTTAATCACTGGACTCTGTGGTACCACTGTCCCCCTACATTATGGGTGATGATAATAAACAGGAATCCTAAAAGCAACAAGGAAAGGCGAGGAAAAAAAGAGAATCTCCTTTAAGTGTCCTCCCTCACCCTGCTGCATTTCTGATAAAGGCTAAAGCAATTCGGCACTGGAAAGGAGAAAGGGACTTTGCCACCTCTTGTCAAGGAGAGCGTGGGGGAGGGATGAATGTCAGCCTATACTTCCTGATAATTTATTGCTGGCATCTGTTGCAGCCTCTGGTACCTACCCTTTTGTAATATAGGTCACCCGCATGCCCTGCCACTGCTCGTAATCCAGGCTGTTAACGGAGTCTGATCCCCGAGCTATGATCCAAGGGTTAGTGCTAGGGACTAGGAGAGATAATCAGAGACAGAGGTTGCTGGGCTCTTGTTTCTGACTGCGACTCATCCGAGCGACACAGTCACCCATCTCTCTAGCCTCAGTGTCCCTGTCTGGAAAACGGGATAGCTTTATCCACCTGCCTAGAGCAGAGGCACTACCGGTTACAACCTCAGCCTTACATCTGGGGGGTCATTAAATATAAGATAACACAACCACCACCTACAGCTGTAGATGGAAATCTTTGGATAGAAGGTATCACAAAATTGGGAAGCGTAACTAAAACAGAACGCGGATGCAGGGAACTGAAACCCTCCCTACCCTCAGAGTGTGCTCCTTGAGACCTGGCTTATGAAAGCTTGGGCTTTAGAGTGATGCTGCAAACACTACTGATGTCTGGGAAGGGAGAGGTGAAGCACAAGACAGTGGTAGTGCCTGCTGTAGCTTTTATGCCCTGGCAAGTGCTGTAGAGTTATTACAATTTCCTCAGCATCTCCCCCCCCAGCAGTAAAGTTCCCTGTTCAAGCTAATTAGGGGAATCCTCATTAGAGAGTCCTCTAGAGTCTGACAGCAGGCCAAATGTGCAAGTGGCACTTCAGCTCAGCGTATTTTTGGCCACTGGAACCCATGGGCCAGAGATTGATGATTTCATTCTGTTGCTTTGAGCTGAAACTAAAAAAGTTGTCTTTTACTGTCCTATATCAAACGGCAAGAAGAAAAGGCCATCACCAGCCCCACAGGCTGCTCTGTTCATTTCTCCAAAATCTGGAAAAGAGAATCAACTCCAAGCACATGGAGGAAAGCTCAGGACACTGTGTCCCATGGATCACAGGGCATTCGGCTGACATGTTCCTCCAGGGAGAAGCAACCATCTAGTAAGCCTGGAAAAAGGACTAATGCCTGGTTTATGGAGCCCTTGGGTGACTTCAGAGCATTCTGAGCTCCAGCGATGCAGATCAGCCTTGAGCCCCCAAACCCAGGCAATGCCACGCTAGTTCAGAATGGATGGCATGGTGCCTCGACTTTTGGGCTAGAGGTGTATGGGGGGGCACTCCTAGGTCTGGCAGAGTCCTTGCTGCTGGAAAAGTCCCTGGCTGTCAGGCTGAAAGCAGCCAGATAGATTTGATGGTGCTCTGCAGAGCCTGGAGGTGTAGGCAGGTGTTAGTTGCCCCAGGACTATTGGGGTTCCCAGTGCTGCGTTGGCAGTGAGCACGGCTGGCCTGGTGCTCTGCAGAGCAGAAGGCATCTCTTGGGCCACAGTAAAACAGCTAACTAAGTCAGAATTAAAGACAAGTCAGAGAAAACCTTCAAAAAAAGAAACTCTTAAAAGTATTTTCTGTCTCCTTGCTCTCTCCTGGCTGCAGAATACTAATCTCTAAGGGCCTAAAGCGCTTATGGGCGATAGATGCATGGGAGAAACTGCTTTTTTCCGCATCCTTGGAATTAAAATTTCTCATAAACATAATACTTGAAGGCGTAAATGGAGGAGCTTATTGTCCCTTACACTTCAGCAGTCAGGAACCACTACCTATCCCAAATCTACCGCTCTGCCACCTGGGCTTATGTTATTCTCGGAGAAGCAGGCAGTTTTGTGCAAGTCATGGAAGTCACAAAAGATGGCATGTGTGCAGGCCCAACTCTGTGTACACATTTGTAAAAGTAAGCTAGATTTGCGCCTAAATCTGCATACGTACATGAAGATAGCTGCTTTAAAGTCTTATAAACGTGTATGAGTGCACAAAGGGTGGCTGCTATCTATGGGGCGGGGAGTGTCGTGTTTATGTGACATGCATTTAAAATAATCTCGGGTTTATCAAGGCGCCTCCATCTTTGTGTGTGTTGCAGCGCAGGAGACAGCATTAAAGCCTGAACAGGTGTTAATCACTATGCACTGTAATAAATTCTAAACATAGGGAAAGGGCTTATTTATACACGTCTGCTCCTCCCACCCTGCACTTTGTGCTTGAGCCTTGGTGCTGCCTGAGAGGGAGAGGCGCCGGTGAGGCACCAGAAACCAGTGCCAGGGCTGGACTTGCCCTGCCAGAGCATCAGGAGCGAGGGGCAGAGACCCTGACCCTGTCACCATCCTTGCACCTGGGTATGCTGGTCCTGATCCAGCCCCACACTGTCCCCTCCGGATGGTGTGGCCAAATTGCAGAGAGCAGCAAGAGGAACGGGGGGACACCAGCCCATGGCTTGAGTGGGCGCCTGGGCTGAGGGGACACCACAGAGGGAAGCTATGTCACCAAGCACCCAAGGAAGCTGTTTTGTTTCCTTTTTTTAAAGCTTAGCCCCCCTGATTGGAGCCAAGCCAGCTGATACAGATGGGGTGTTACAAAACAGAGCCAAAAGGCAAGAGTGCAAGGAACAGAGCTATCTATAACCCTGACAAAGTTAGATGGAGTGAAGGTGGGGAAAGGGGAAAGACAGAGCATGGCTGGCAGCCCCTGATGCCGAGAGCAAGGACGTGATCGTTTGGCGACGGGATTTGGAGCTGATCGACTCCCGCTATCCAGCAGGCAGATAAGGCTCTGTGGCTGTCAGCTTAACTCTGCCGTTTATTCCTGTGCTGTAGGGAGTTAAATAGAGCACACGGAAAGCCTGCAGCCGGGGAGAGAAAGTCAAGGAGGCAGAGGGAAGGAAGAGGCTGTAACTGGACAGTGCCCAGGCAGGCGGGTGGCAGTGGCTGTGGGCAGAGCCCCTCCAGGTAAGTGCTTGCGGCTTTTCATCCTCCTTGTCGATACCGACAGCCGGGGACAGAAGACTTCAGGGGTGGCATTTAGGATGGAGACGTTGATATGGGGGAGGCTGAAAGTCTCCTTCTCAGCCAGGGTGAGTGCAAGCACCGACTGGGGACAGCTATTTGTTGCGGCTACTCCTTTAGCAGGGACTACAGGGAAAGGGCTCCAGCTCGGTTTGGGGAGCGGGGGGCTGCAGTGGGTGAAGATTGGATCAGCTTTGGTGCCGTGAGAGGTATTAATCTATTTGGTGCACTGGCATTTGGGTAAATGATCTATATAGCCTTGCAAAATGTACTAGTCCAGGCACCGAACCTACTTGTCTTTCTAACCGAGATGCTAATTTAAATATATGATTTACATTCCTATATAAAACAAATCAGTCATGGGAGCTTGGGGGAGGGGGAGCAGCTGGCACGTGTGTGGGGAGAGTGTCCCGGTGGGAGTGCAGCGCCCAGCTAAAATAAAGGCTGTAGATGTTGTCAGAGCCCCACAGAGGGGATGGAGGATGGTTTATTTCTGTATCTTGGTTGGAATGCGTCCCTCTCACTGCTGCTGTGTCTGTGGGTGGCACGTTGAAGAGCAAGCAGGGGAACAGGAGGGTCTGCGGTGTTTTCCCTTTTCCTCCTTGCCTGTATAAAAAAGGGAAGCGGGAGGGAAGGAGGAACCTGTTGTCAGTCTTTTATTGTCAGGGGAGAGTTTATGGTCTTTGGGTTTCTAATTAGACTGAGCATTTTTCCTTCTTCTAATTAAGACGTAATTCCTCTCTTTCCAACACTCCTGCTCAAGTCTCCCCTGCCCCAGGTCCTCCTTTCTCCTCCGAGGCTTGCTCGCTCCTCAGCTCCTGCAGTTACTGCAGTGTGGAATCCCCAAGCTGGAGCTGTGTTTTTGCTCAGCCCTTCTCTTGCCATCACATCCATTTTACCTTGGAACACAAAGGAAGTGCTGGTGGGGAATTCGGGGAGGGGGGAGAAGCAGCTTGGCAGCTGCTGGGGCCCAGACCTCGGAGAGCCTGAGCCGTGTGTCAGGGGGAGGATGCACAGGTGGTACCAGCCTGCATGGTCGCAAGAGGGAATGAGCTGGAGACTGCTGCCCCGGCAGCAGCACCTCAGCAATTCATCCCGTTAACCTTGAGCGCGAAGCTAATGTAGCTCCTGTAGCAGGCGATTCAAGCACAGCCTTGTCTCCTCGGCACTTAGGTGAATCAGGCCTTATTTCTGTACTGAAAGGTTCAGAGTGAATTAATGTTGAACCTTCATCACGCTGCGCCTCCTGAAACATCCTCCATCCTTCCTCCAAAATGCAGCTGATGCCTCAAAGCCAACACTCTAGTTGGGGAGGGGGAAAAGCAACACTGAGCCCAGCCCAGCCCCACGTCCTGCACCCAGGGAACCGAATCCCACCCGCTTCTGCTCTGCTCTCCCCCTCCAGGGCTCGGCAGGCAGGCTACGAGGTCATTCCTCCTCCCTCCGAGGCCGTGTGCCAGGCTGGCTGGTGGATGTGAAGACACGCTGGAGAAGACAACAATGCTGCCTACAGCTGCTGGCCACCGGTGGAGGAGCAGGTTCCTCATGAGGTGGCAAGAGGCTTGTTGTAAGTAACACCTGCTCAGGTACTAAGTACAGTGATCCTGTTTGTCAAGGGAGCGGAAAGAAAATAGGTCGCATCAGGGTTAAGAATAGGGGAGAGGGACAGCTAAGAATGGAGATGTTTGAACTAATTCCTGATTCCTTTAGAGGCCAGGCTAGCTGGGAGGGAGAGCGGGACTCTAAAGATGAAGATGGGCTTAAAGTGGGACAGCGAGTGATGATTGCTTCTGAATTCCAGTGGGCCTGGCAGGTGAGAAACAGTGAGACACACACCACCGCACAAAGATCCACCCCGAACACTTCTCAGATCAGCATCCTGTAAGCTGCAGGCTCCTCTCTGTGGTAGGGGTTTACACGTAGGCTGCTGAGCAAGGGTCATGGCTCCTTATAAGCAGAAGTCATGACAGATTTTAGAAGGGAATGCAGGATGCAAATGCAGAATTCTCCCACTGGGCACTGCCACATGCAGTGAAAATCAAGGAGTAAATAAAGAAGATCTGTTTTAAATTAAATTGTAAAAGTTCAGCCTGTGCATCTTCCCAGCGGACTGGGGTATCTGCTACAGTATCCCTGAGCGCATAGCAGAGACTGCTAGGGTGATGTGGGGATCAGGGAAGGTACCTGCACTTCAGAGGAGCATCTGGGAACCATAGTGGAGGAAAGGGAGCACTTGGAGGGTGTCCATCCATACTGCATGCCCAGGTAGCTGAGCAGGTCTGTGGTTTTCCTTGTTCCTGCCCCCTGATCAAATTTGGGGCTGCCACTGTAAGAAGCTGGGGCAACTGTTTCGCTTCTTCAGAAAACAGGCATCCTCACAGACTAGACTGCTGTATAAATTACTTATAATGAATGCTACTGAGTCTTGACTTAATCTGATATACCTGGATCAGCTTTCTGCCACCTACTCGAGTCACCAAACACCCCACAAAGTAACTTCATCTTCCCCTAACATGAAAACACATGCTACACATCCTTCTGTAGGGTTGGAAGACAGTTTCAAGTTCTGTCTATTACTTCCCTGCCTCTCTTCCCTGTGGAGCTGCATCCTAACCAGTGAGATGAATTCCTTGGTCTCAGCTTACATCCTAGTGGATGCATCTCTCACAGGGACTGAAAATGAAATCAGACCATCTCTCTATGATTTTAGTAAAATATTTCCAAGAGCATAGAGCAATATATGGGTAACAACAAGACATTTTTGGCACATCCTACACGGCTGCAGAAACTTGGCATAAATCCAGTTCCCAAACATAACCACAGCAGCTGCCTGAGACTTTGTTCCTACCAGTCGCTGCCAGCATGCATACTGGTGGAACCCCACAGCCACCCAGCTGGGGCTGGTGGCGGGTAGGCATTTTGAGAGATAAGCCCTGAACGGAATGCTACCCGTATAGCATTACACACAGTCTACTCTTGCGTTTCTCGGTGTACAAAGCAGCTAAGTGTTATCTCATCATCACAGCTGTCAATCTATTATTAATACTGTACTTTTGTTAAGCATCCAGGAAAATACAGGGTCACTTGAGTGACTCACGGCTCTCTCCCTTCCCCACTGTAGCTCCCATTCTTTCAATTCTCTCCCTAAACAAGAGTGTAATGTATTCTGAATGGAATTAAATATCAGCCAGACAGACAGTACCTGCACTGTGCCGGTCCATGGGCTATGAACTGCTTTCATGGCAGCCTCTGCTGTTGACCCTAGCCTTTGCATGACAAGAAAGCACAGAGGTGCTCAGGGTAAAGATCTCTTTTGTATTCCACCATAAGGATCTGTAATTATCATTAAAAGAGCACAAAGACTGGCATAGCCTGGGCTGATGTACACCTGACATCTCAAGCGCAGGAGAGAAAAAAATTCTTGAAGGAATTGTAAAAGATGGATAAAATGAAAAAGAGCTGAGACACTCCCTCTGAACACTTATCCCTTGGTCCTCAGTAAAGTCATATAGCTTAGGATCCAAACTGTGTAGTTCTCCTTAGGCCACCCATTCACAAATCCGACAACTCTCACAAGGATCATGGGAACACAAAAAGGCCCTGTGCAGGATGACAGGGTTTGAGTGTGAAGGCAGCATCACTGACAGAAGCCAAGTTGATATAAAAAATTGGGCTATGGGGCAGACTAAACTCTAGAGAGAGTGGCGCAAGGGAAGAGAGGAAGAGCATGGCTGACTGCAGAGATGTTCCAGGCAGAGCTTCTCCAGAGCATGGGACTCCACTGGCCCCCTTTCCTAAGGCAATCCTTTCACAATTCCTTTTGAGGTTAAGAAACAAAACACCTGCTTGTTGGTTGTCTGGAAAAAAAACAAAACAAAACAAAAACAACCAAACAAAACCAAACTAACTCAAACAAAAAAAACCCAGGACAGAACAATCTGGTTTCCAGTCCGAGAAGGAACCACGAGATGATAAAGACATCCACTTTAGCTACCATTCACTCTTAAACAGACTCTACCAACCCCAAGTGACTGCCTTCTCCCAAGAGAAGTGAGAAAGGGAGAGGACAGGGCATGACGTACAGACAAACCTGCTTCAGTTTTAGTCAAATGCTCAAGCTTGTCACCTTAAAAAACAGTGAGGGAGCTGAATTTGCTTCCCACATTGAAGAAACTAATCTCAGTTCCACAAAAGGAATTAAGATGAAGGATGAAAATGTTTTACATAGTCTGCTTAAACATAACTCCCACTCCTCTAATGACAGGAGGCATAAAGCTTGCTTTCGTGTTTCTGATACTTCTTTGTCACAGAATTGAGAGTTTTAAAAGCTACCGGCTCCCAGGGAGGGTTGGTAACTAGTGTCCTGATGCCACTCACAGGATCTGGACCCATGTCTGCAATGGTGATCCACAACAGCTCTAAAAAATGCTGGTTTGTGCATTGTCTGACCTTGCCTTTGAGACACTGCAGGAGAAAGAGGGAGTGTGCTAACCCTTTTCCTAACAGACCTTTCTTCAACTAACAACCTGCAATTTTTTTCCCCTTCTCCATTGCTACGGGCAGTATTGGTTAGAGGAGATACTTGCAGGGCTATTGCTGTGGGATTCAGAAAATAATTTGAGAGCAATGGCAAGTACGAGGTGTCCAGCGGTTTAGGGTCTCCTTGTTACTTTTTAACAGCTTTCTTGGTCATCCCTTTGTAACGTAATCTAATTAATAAAAGAGTGTCTTGCCACAAGGCCCACGCAACACATCCTCGATACGGAAAGCAAATGATACCCTGATATAAGACTAACTTAGACCTGAGTCTGATCTGTCACGAAGATTAGGATTCAAATTGCAGGAGCATCACTGAGATACAGGTTGTTTAGTTTTATTTTTTCTTAAAAGCTTTTCATTAACACATCTATTTCTGGAAAAAAAAAAAAAGAGCTTAAATATATACCAGGCCCTCCTCTCTCAACCCTGACTGTTTAGAAAAAGCTGTCTTTTATCAGAGGTGACACCTCTCACCGCTCGCTGCTCCATTCTCCTATGACAGGTTCCAATATTCCAGTATCTGGCAGCAAAGTCCCCTGGGATGCACCATTCTAACTTCCTTGTGAAACTGGAAGGGTATTTACTTGCTGGCTCACGAAAAAAAAAAGCAGGCTAAGAGGAAAGTGATGCTGCTGGGGTGCAGGCCAGCAGTAAAGGGATGTAGCTGTGAAGAAGCTCATTACATCGCAGGGCATTGTGGTGCAGAGTCCTGCTGTGAGGGTGATGGTGTAGCCGTAGTGGAGCTCCAGGTGGTGGTGGGTGAGGATGGGAAAGCACAGCTCTAATACCTGCACTCTTTCTCCTCTGCTCTTCGCCTACCAGTGCTTGGCTGCTGGCTGTCGCTATGTGCTGCCGAGTCCTTCTTTGCGTGTCCTTCCTCCTGCAAGTGTAACAGCCGCAACCTGGAAGTGGACTGTAGCGGCTTGGGCCTCTCTTCCATCCCCTCAGACATCCCCACAAACACCAGGACCTTCCTCTTTCTCAACAACAAACTCAGCATCCTGCCGGGAGCAGTGTTTTCCAACCTCTCTGCCCTACAGAGGCTGGATCTATCCAACAACTTCTTGGACCAGCTCCCTCAGAACATCTTCAGCGACCTGGGGAACCTCACGGAGCTCCAGCTGAGGAACAACAGCATCCGGGCCTTGGACAAGGACCTGCTACAACACACGGCGCTGCTGCGCCAGCTGGATCTCTCCATCAACGGCCTGGCCCAGATACCCTCGGGCATCTTCGACGACCTGCCGGCCCTCCGCTCCCTCTCTCTCAGGTCCAACCGCCTGCAGAGCCTAGACAGGGTGACCTTCGAACCGCTGACCAGCCTGCAGCAGCTCCAAGTCGGGGACAACCCCTGGGAATGTGACTGCAACCTCCGAGACTTCAAGCACTGGATGGAGTGGTTCTCCTACCGAGGTAGGTGCTCATGCAGCGGGAGCCAAGCGCAGAAGCGCTGGTTTTCCACGGAAAGGCAGATAAAGACAGGCAGGGAAGAAGCTCAGGCAGATACATCTGGCAGGTCAGGCTGACCCAGATGCCTGATCTTAGCCAAGGAGCATGAGGACTGTGCTACAATGCTAAGAGACAGTTTAGTGCCACTGCACCTTCCTATGGCAACACTGCCAGGCTGAGAAGTCCTCTGCAGCCCCAGATCTCCTATTTCCTTATTTTGTTTCTAATCTGAAAGATCACTGTTTGGTTTGTTGTTGTTGTTTGTTTGTTTGTTGTTTTCTTTCTTTCTTTCTTTCCTTCCTTCTTTCCTTCTTTCCTTCTTTCCTTCTTTCCTTCTTTCCTTCTTTTTCTTTTTTTTTGATAGGAAAGAACTTCCCTCAAATAACATCAAAATTTTAGGTTTATGGATTCCCCTCACCCTTTCTGCTTAGAGAGAAGAAATGCTTTTCATGCTTGAAAATAACCATGCCGTTCTGTTCCTTAAGCCAGAAGAAGTAAAAGCCAGATTTAGCTGTAAATCATCAGGTTTGTTTTCAACAAAACAGACATAGGAGACAGTGCCACTTAGGAAAATACTGCAACTAATATTAGCAAACCCACACTAAAGCTCCAATTAACAAGCCAGGCCTTATAGTCTGGCTATAAAATCATCGTTTCAAACCAAGTAATTTTTGACAAGTTTGTGTTTCCAGCTTTTCCTCAAAATACGGAAGGCTGGAAAGGTGTGCATCACTCAGCAGGAATGTCGACGGGATGACACGCTTTCAGGTGCTGAGACTCAAAGAAAGATGGCACTTTTTACAGGAATGACGACTGAAGGCCTAACCTTCTGTTGCTGGAGCCAATGAGTAGGAAATGGTCTCAAATCATGCGGATAGCAACAGTCAGCTGTCACATCCCTGCTGATCACAGCCATGCTGCAAAGAGATTATCTATGCCTATGGCTACGCTGCAGTCTGAAATATGAATTTGTGTGAGCAGAATCAAACAAGCATATGAGTGCCACTTTCCTCCCTTCCTTTTATTTTTTTGGTTTGTTTTCTTTCTTGACTCTTACATCACGGAGTCGATGGAATGCACACGGAGTTAAGTTTGCTTTTTTCTCTCCGTTCAAAGAAATCGCCCAAACCTGCTCAAGCATTTGTTTCAACATCTGTCACTATTTTCACAGAGTGGGGATGGATTAGTTGTTAGAAGATGGAACTGTGTGTCTGTTGTTATACTGAGAAGATACAGCTCGGTCCTATCTTTTTGCTTTAATTTCTCCTTTTCTGAAACGGTTCTACTGACACTTACATGACTCACTAAACAGTATGAGGCTGACTTAATAGATGGTCTCAGAGGGCTTTCATGTCCTGGCCTGGAAGATGTCTATGCAGGTATCACACACTGTGAGCTCTACTGTCAAACCCAACGTAGGCAGAAGCATACCAACCAGCTGCCATGGTTGAAGCTGTCCCAGCTGTGGAGGGGTAAAGCATGCAAAATGTCTCCAAGTTAGGCAAAACAATCATTTTAAAGGATACCACGTGTGTTCCTTCTGCCTGGTGCATGGAGGTGTAGCCATTCCTCCCTCCACCTTTGACAAGCACTGAGGATCTCTCAAGCTCTCTTGAATACTCTCTCTACTCAGCAATGCACTCATACATGAGGGACTGCATCTTATGGCCCCACTGCTATGATAAAGCAGTCCCCCACTTGCTAACCATAATGCTGCTATGCCTGACTTCTGTAGGGCAAATGCTTAGAATCATAGAATCATTTTAGTTGAAAAAGGCCTTTAAGATCATTGAGTCCAACTCTTAACCTAACACTGCCAAGTCCACCTCTAAACCATGTGCCTAAGAACCTCATCTGTATGTCTTTTATATACCTCCAGGGATGGTGACTCCACTGCTTCCCTGGGCAGCCTGTTCCAATGCCTGGCAGTCCTTTTGGTGAAGAAGATTTTCCCTAATATCCAATCTAAGCCTCCCCTGGCACTACTTGAGGCCATTTCCTTTCATCCTATCACTTGTTACCTTGGAGGAGAGCCCAACCCCTTCCATGCTACAACCTCCTTTCAGGTAGTTGTAGACAGCGATCAGGCCTCCCCTCAGCCTCCTTTTCTCCAGGCTCAACAGCCCCAGTTCCCTCAGCCGCTCCTCATCAGACTTGTGCAGGTGTGAATGGAGTGACAGGCAGTTACCTCACCTGATCTAGCTCTGCTGTCACTGTATTGAGATGAAGTTCACTCCTATTATCTCTGTTGGCACAGGTGGGAAAATCGACCAGCTGGCATGTACCCTGCCCAAGGAGCTGAAAGGGAAGGATATGCGAATGGTGCCCATGGAGATGTTTAACTACTGCTCCCAGCTGGATGATGAGAACAGCTCCACAGTGCTGGACAATACTGGCCCACCCTGCACTAAAGGAAGCCCAACTCCTTCCAAATCTAAATCGGGCCCAGAAACAGAAGTGGAGCCCAGCGTGGGATGCCCTCAGAAACAGCGATATAGGCCTGTGAGCGTGCGCCGGGCTATTGGCACTGTGATTATTGCAGGGGTGGTTTGTGGCATTGTTTGCATCATGATGGTGGTGGCAGCTGCTTATGGCTGCATCTACGCCTCCCTTATGGCCAAGTACCACCGGGAGCTGAAGAAGAGGCAGCCACTCATGGGTGACACAGAAGGTGAACATGAAGAGCAGAAACAAATCTCTTCTGTGGCATGAAACTTCTCTAGGAAGGAAGGGACAGCAACGAACAAAGGTACCTGAGAGCAGCCAAGCATGGGGTTCTCCCAAAATACATCTTCCCAGACAGACAGACAGACTGTGCTATTGCTCCACTCACTCAAGTAGTGCAACACGCTTCTGGGGGGTCAGGGCACCTGGCTCAATTTCTGTTGCTCTGCCCCAGGCCCATTTTGTGTCCTTTCACCCTTGGGCCCTCCCAGACAAATAAAGTAGAGTCAGACCTCGAGTGCTTGCTGTGCCTCATGCCCTTGCACAGAGCTCCCCTCGCATGTCAGCTGTGGAGGCAGCTGGCACCTTCTGGGAACCTGTGTCATCCTCTCAGCTTTGGTCCTGAGTCACCTTGTAACCTGTCAAGAGCTCTCTGCAAACAGAGAGCAGCTCTGTGAAAGCTTATGATGTGAGGAACAGGACACCAGAAGTGTCCATGCCTCACTTTCAGGGTCACTGCTGTTGAGTGACAGTAAGTTGTTGCCTACCCTACAAGTCAGTGCTGCCGAGAGCAGATCGGAAGGAAGGGAAGGTTCCAAGGGGATGACAACCGCCAGGGAGAGATTTCCCTTCTCACTTTTAAAGGTGGAAAGGCACCAGTGTCACCCTAACACACTGCCAGAGAGTGCTGTGTCCCTCTTTTTGCTCCCGGCCAAGTCCAAATCTGCGAGCTGACACACACGTCATCAGGTGCACAGATACAGAGCCATCCTCCTGTACACACACAGCCCGACTCATTCTGATCCCACCACACACACACACAGAGTCAGTCCGAGCTCCAGACACCCAGGCACCCCACCTGCACATGGAAAGCCACACGTGCCCAGACTGATCGGCCCTTTGCGGGCAGCCATGAATACATTCAGCCACTTTACCTTACCCTCATCATAACTGTGCATAACACCTTCTGGTTCAGACAAAATACATGCACCCTGCCACAGAGGAGCTAATAAAAACATCTCAGCCATAGTGCAGAGGCAGTGGAAATAGGCAGGAGAGGATGGAGAGAGGCAAAGTTATTAAGGTGATAGCATAAGTCTGTGGAAATGAGTACGCAGCATGAAAAAAATAAGGTCAGCTTTTGTTTTCTGTTTTACATTTTCTATGATAAATGGAGAGGGTAAGGAGACGAAGCCTCCATTTGGAAATGTTTGACTGGCAGAGCAGAAGTGGGTCATCAGGAAAGACTAGAGGAAGAGGTGGCTCACCAGTCTCAGCATTGTAAGCCATGCTGAGGAGCAGTGTGAGCCTAGGGGAAGGTGGTGGGAGAAGACACACAACCCAAGAGCTGGTTTGGCTAGCAAGAGGGGCAAGAACAGTGTTTGGAGCAGGGTTATGCAGCTGGGGCGACTGAAGAGAGGCAGCAGAATTCTGAAGGGTCTTGAGGTAAAGGCTGAAACCTGGACCACAGGTGGGAGAGCCCAGGAAAGGTCCGGCAGAGTAGGCAGCGCAGCCCACATACTCTCCCTTTACTGTCACTGCTGTGGTCACGGCCATTCACAGCTGCACAGGAGTGTGCCCCCACACACAATTGCGCACACTGCCACTGTTACGTAGAGTGAGTGACTTCCCCCAAACCAGATTTGAAAGCCCTCAGACTGCAGTGCCTCCTATTAGTCTCAGCTCTTTTCGACCTGACAGTAAGAAAAAAAAAAAAAAAAAGAGGAAAAAGATTGAAAGGAACTCAACATAAGGACTCATTTTGTATCAGTGGAAGTGGGATAAAATGCTGTCTCCAGGGGAGAGCGCACATTGCCATGGTAACCTGCTCTAACCCGTCACAGTGGGTATTCCTGGGCGAGGAAGATGACACCGGAGGTCGTGCATCCGCAGTGCCTGTGGATGGTGTGATCCCTGCCATCAGGAAAGGAGCTGGCAGCCAGCCCAGCTTTGCAGGGTGTTTCACTAGCGACCTGTGCTCAGAGCCCAGCACGCACTGCAGGTGGACCCTGCCAGGGCACGTCACCTCTTCCTCTTGCTCCAGCTGGATCCCGATGCCTTTGGATGTCTCACAGCCCTCCTGCTCACTGCTGCTGGATCCCCATGGAAGTGACACACGCTGGCTCCTCTCTCCCTTCTGGTCCCAGACAGGTGGTTGTCCTGACCCATGGGCACACAATTCCAAGTCGTTAATCAACGCCTGGAGTGGCAAACCCCCTCCTGGCCTACCCAGGATGACCAGAAGCAAAGAGACAGGATGCTCTGGGTTGTTCTGGCATGATATCCCTTTGACACAGGGATGCATGGGGCAGAAAACAACACTCTTCAGGAAGCAGAAGACCAGGCTGTCCTGGAAGAAGGACTAGGAGAAGCAGACCACCCCAAGTGTGCGCACACATTGTACCCCCACTCCCAGCTTGTGGGAAAGAGGAGGAGGAGGGGGGCTGGCAAGATGTGCGGAGGAAGGACTCTTCCCCCATGCACTGTATAGCTACTCCAACCATCCCATCTGCTGCAACCGTAGCCCGCTCTGAAGGGCAGAACTGGTGCAGTGCAGACTCTGTACGCGTGTTACTGCTGCTCCACATTCCCAGCAAGCCAGGACTAGACTCTGCCTGCTGGATCCAAACCTCTCCTCAACCTCCCTCTCAGGGGAACTTCTCCCTTTACCATACCGGACTCCGCGGTCATACTTGAAATGGGACTTGAGTCAGAGCGGTATATTTATAGATCTATATTTTACTTGCATCAAATAATGGTGAGACATTGCACAAAACAAATGGAATCTATATACGTGTGTGTGTGTGTATATGCGTGCGTGTGTGTGTGAGCGAGCAAGAGAGTGAGGCTGTTTTTAAGGGGACAGGCTAGAGGTAAAACGAATAGGAGGGAGGCAGGGGACAATGCAAGGGTTGGGGCAGGGGAGAAATCCTCCTTTCCCTCCACTTTCCCTGTGACCTCCTCCGGCCCTGACCAATTTTTCTTTGTTGCTAATAATATTTTCTATATCTTGTGTTGTGGGGCTGATTATGACCTTGCCCATCCTTTCCTTTTGTTTTCATTTATAAGGCAGAGAGTTTGGATTTATCTCAACCGTAGACAAGGGACTGCTACGTTTAGAAACCCATCCAGGAAAGGAGAAGAAGGGAAAGGGGATAAAAGAGAGTTGCTGAGAAAGATGAAGGCTGGCTGCACTGGAAAGCAAATACTGTGCTTGGAATGACAAGGACCTGTCCTCTTTCACGCAGACCAAACTAACAGGGTTCACCTGCAAACGTCCCCTTTAGGCTGCTGCCGGCAAAGAGGCTCTTACCTTGTTCCCCAGCACACCTGGAAAACAGGCTGCCCTTGTGTGACTGAGCTGCCGCACCATCCACTGGCACCCTGGGGAACATGGTACCCAGCCTGGTCAGAAACAGAGCTCTCCTGTAGGATGCTGGATACAGAATGTGACCCAAGTGCTCCCTGCACGCCCAGGCAACACGTTCCTCTGGTGTGTGGGGACAGGGGCTCCCGTTCTCCCTGCTGGCGCGGCTACGCATGGCGGGAACCCCCTGAACGCACCCTTTGCTGCGGGCAGGTGCACCAACGCCATGTGCAGGTGCCTGCCCTTGGCAAATGGTCATCTGGGGCAGGCAGGTCCGACAAGCGCCAGGGCAACGTAGGGGTTGGCAGGGCCACCAGAAACACCCCTTTTGCTCCCCCCCGCTCCCCTGGGTACAGGCACAGGCAGGCACATTTCTTGCAGGGAACGGATGGCACTTGTAATTTCTTTTTCTTTTTGTTACTGTTTGAGGAAGAGCAACAAGATTTTCTTAAAACGATTGAATGGAGGTTTCTTTGGCACGAGGCAGAAAATTTTTAAAGGTATACTATATTTCTGGCTTGTTGTTACAGAAGAATAATAAAGAATGTATTTTCCTATGCTCCTTCTTGTTTAAATGAGATATCTGATAGCAACCTTCTCTCCCTTACTCTCCGCAAAAGCAAACACTGCAGGGATACAGCCAGCGAAACAAAAAAGCCCCTGAGTTCCCACATATATGTATGCTTGTCTATACATGGTGTTTGAACTTGGAATGAACATGCACATATATACACACACACTATATCAGTGTCTAGGCAAGCATGTACCTGTAGTTGGAGTGAGGCTGTAGGACTAAATACACAGTCAAGGTGAGACCCTATATCTAGAAACACAGACACACAGTGCTCCAGGGACACAGCCAGACAAGGGCAATTGTGTAACAAGGATAAGATACTGTGGCAATCAGCTCATTACATAAAAGTAGAAAGGGCCAAATTAATCCCTAGTGTAAGAACGCAGAAGCCAATGGAGTTATATTCAGGTCAAATTTGATTCCAAAAGCTTTTTTTTTTTTTTTTTTTTTTTTTTTTTTTTTTTTTTTTTTTTAATTAGAGCATAATGTTCAATAAAACTGACAGTAACAAATAGTGAGCTATGGGTTCCTACATCTCCAGATTCCTGACCCTCCTAAGCAAGGTTATTTGGAAACGGATGGAAATTGTTGTCTAATCCTATTGCACCCTCAAGTACACAAGCTGTCACCCCTAGAGCTAAAAGAATCTCTCCACCAGCTGTTCACTGGCTAGGTCTATCACACACAGCTAAGAAGTTTAAATTCCCCAATTCTCCACTTTTCAGTGCAACGAATACACAATTCATCACATGCTCTCTCTACCTGTGAGAAAAAGCTCATCCAGATGCACGTGGAACCACAAAAGATGTTAAACTCTGCCATGAACAAACCCTTCTGCCACCATACTGTTATATTCAGCCACCCTGTTATACTCAGTCTGATCTTCACAGGAAAACTGGGAGCAGAACCCAGATACTCCTAATCCGATAACATCTGAGGCATCTGTTCTGCTGAAAAGGTATGTGCTGTGAGAGAATCACCATTATTGCTTAACAGGATGGTGCCTATGACACACAGTTTAATCTAATTTTGCCACGTAGGTAGAGGAGTGCACAGAGATACTACTAAGCAGTTCATATAATACCAGAAATGTAGAGCAGAAAAATGTAAAGCCAACACACTCATCCGATGACTCTAGGCTTCTTCAGCTCACGAATTATCTTGGAGCAGGCTGTGATTTTCTGCAATTTGATTATCTTTCATTTGGCAAATGTATTTGCCCTGTATACATATTCGCTCATGCACACATATAACTCCATATAAATAAACACGTAAATGTGTATATGCATATATAATACATGTAAAATATATCAAGTAGAATTCCTCCTCACTATCTTGTTCATTGGAAGCTTGCTGTGCCAGCTTGAAAAGAATTTGCTAGTACTGGTTGGAAACACGGATCAGAGGGTCAGCTTCTATCCTCTGATTAGATAAGGGCAAGTCCTCACATGGGATTTTTGAGGACTGAAAGGCCTTCCCTCCCAGAATACTGTGCAATACAGACAAAAGAATAAGCATTCCCTGACAAGTATGGTTACAGAACGGAGCGGAAGTAAAGAAAGATTTCCTGCGTCATTTTGGGGAGCTCCCCACATCAGTAGCAGCTCTGGAAATCTGGGGACAAGGCAGCATCCTCGCAGCTTTTTTTTCCTTTAGAAGGTGGGGGGAGAAGCAGCCGACAGGGGCTAAACCTCTCCTTCCCATGGTGGCGTTGTGCTGCAGCCAGGCAGAGGCCATGTGCAGGGCACCTGGAGCTGAGGAGAAAGCAACGCGTGATGCTAAGAATAACTCTGCCTTGCGTGGAGCTTCTGGGCCACGACAACAACACGCTGCTCTTTGCTTGGGGCTCCAAGTTGAGCTGTGACCTTTCACATTTGTTTTTTTCTCTGTCTTAACTTGGGAATAAACTTGTTTGCTAGAACAGCTGCAGAAAATCAACTCGTAAAGGGCATCGAACGAGTGATAAATGCAGGTATTTCATTTGAGGAAAGAGGCACAGACGATACACTGAGATATTCACCCAGCTCTGCATAAAGCCCAAGGGAAATATCCAGAGTAACAACAATGCTTTGCATTTCTGCAGCGCTTGCCTTCGGCAGCTCTCTGGGAGCTTGCAAACATTAATGAATTCACAGAGGCAGAGATTCGGAGAGTATAAAGGCCAGAAGGGACTTCAGATCATCCAGTATGACCTTCTGCATACTGCACGCTACTTGGAAAGTGTGTGGAAAAGAACCACAAACATTATTTGAGGGTGGCGGAAAAATGCCTTGCTGTGGAAGGCTTAAAGAGCTCGATCTGCTTAGCTTATAAAACAGAAAATAGACAAGTTATCCTGTAGAAAGCCCAGCAGTGAGTGTTTACACGCAGCTAAGGTGAATTTTCCAGAAAGGCATCTACCTTTGATTTGAAAACATTCAATAGACCAAAAAAAAAACTTTTTCCCTTGGTACCTTACTTCAATAACTGTTCTAGCTCACTGTTAGCATTCATGCTAAATATCTTATTTGAATCTGTTTGGTTTCACTTTCTTGTCATAGGTTTTTGTTATGCTTCTCTCCCTTAGATTAAAACAACATACATTCAGTAACCAGAATCTCTCCTCGTGAAGGTACTTCATACTCTAATCAACATCATCTCTCATCCTTCTTTTTGGTATAAAGCGCAGATTGAATTCATTAAGTCTTTTGCTGTAAAGCATTTCCTCACCTCTGGAACGACATTATAGCCTTTTGGTCGCACTCTTTCCAATTTTTCCTCCTCCTTTTAAAAGTATGCCCCTAATCCATCAAAATCTGTCCTCTGTACTGTAGGTATTACCTGACTATTGCCATACACTTTACACCTCCTCACCAACCACGTCTCACAACACACTGGCTATGTGAGCATCGTTCCTACTTTAAAGACGGAGGCATATGGAAAACACTCGGGCAAAACCCTAACGAGTCATTTGGAAGGAGTCAAATTACGGGAAACTGGTTCTGATCCCACCCATAAGCACATTTATAGTAGTATAACTGCACTGGGTTTTAAACAAGAGTCTCCAGATTTCTTGGCAAGAGAAAAAACTAGCCCTTTATTTGAACCGATGGTCCCCTTCTAGCAGTCTCCGCTTTCTGACCCACTCGTGGTGTCATACGGTTATCTTTCACCTATCTCCCACCAGACAAAAAATGTCTTTGATTCCCGAGTTATTCTTTCTCCCCCTTGTTTTCATCCTCTTGTGACTGATCATCCCCTTTTCAGCGACTGCCTCTGACCAGCTGCTTTTCAGATCCTCCCTTCTCTGATCTCCCCACCTGTCACTTCTCAGCTGCCACAAAACACACCAGCCCCCACATCCCCATCTGCTTTTTAAAGGCTCGTTGTCATAAGCAGGGGCTTCTCCGCTCACTCTTCTTTACTTTGCAAAACCCAAATCAATCGACAGAAACCGCCACACTATGAAAGGCTGAGAGAGGAATTTAGGTCACCCCTAACTTGTGGCCTTCCAGGTTCAATGAAGAGAAACCGCTACACTGTCAAAGGCTGAGAGAGGAGTTTAGATCAGCACTAACTTGTGGCCTTCCAGGTGCTGTGCTGGGGCTTTCAGCTGCGTTAAAAAGCATATTTTTATTCCGTCATGATGAAAATCGTGGAGTGTGTGAATCACGTGGTAAAAAGGCCCAGCCTTGCACCCAAAGGGAGCGCAAGAGGTGAAGGGGGAGAGGTGTGAGTGCCGGCCCTGTAGCTTGCTTGCCTGCTGGTAGTTGTACTGCAGCACGGTGAGACAGGGGACTTGAGTTGCTCCCTGGTGATGCAGAAGGGACTGCAGGCTTGCAGAGTCTCATCTCCTTCTATTCAAGGCACCAACACCTTCTTACAGACTTTACAAGCTCCAGCTGAAACCCATTTGCCTTTTCAGCTAAAGCTGCATTACCTTAATGGCTAGAAACCCGCTTCTAGTTTTGCATATATATTTGGCCTATATATTCTACATGGGCTTCATACAAGCGGTATCCTTTAGTTTAAACATTTCTTCCGAGATACATTTATCATAGCAATCCTATCTGCTGAAGCCTTGTTTCCATGTGGTTGAACAAGTTGGGTTCTCCTAGGCTCACCTCATGGAGACAGGCTTCCCCTTCCTCTCGCCATCTTTCTGTCATGTCTGTACCTGTCTCAGCCCATGTTCCTCCAAAACTGTAACACAAACCAGAAGGAGAGTCTCAGAGGGTTTTGGGCAGGAGCACTAACATACTCCCAGCCTCACAGGGAACAACTCTCCAGTTAAATTCTAGGATGACGTTTGCTTCATTCACAACTGCGTCATACCACCACTTGCCATCATCCTACTATCACTTCTCAGCATTTTTGTCCTCAGCTTTCTCAGGATATGTTTACAAACTCCATCCTGATGAGTTGAAAAAAAAAAATTGCTTAATTTGGTAAACAGATCCTAAGAACAAGCACATTTGAGAGCCAAAGGCTAGTGAAGAACAGGGTGGAGCACAGGAGGATGTGGCTGAGACATGACCAGAGCTGCTGGGGACTACTGAGTCTACCCAGCTGCCTTTCGGCAAGGATCTCAGGGCTGAATTTGCCAAAGTTCCCTGAATTTTATGTAGGCATCAGAGGGCAATACAGCCTACCCCGAGGATCTTCACTGAGGCTTGGCAAAACGGGCCCAACAGTTCCCAGAAGACAAGGTCTGCCTCTACTCCTGTTTGTTGTGCACTCCCCCTTATCTCACAGAGTTCCCAGCTTACGGAAGACTTCTAATATTCATTCCCAAGCAGATGACCTTGTCTGCTGTACTACTGAAATTTGTTCTGGTTTTGGTACACCTGCCAAGGTCAAATAAGGCTTTCTCTACAATATCCTGGTCCTTCACTGTACTAGCAATGCCTTCTAGTGTTGAATCATCAGGACGTTTCCTCACTACTTATTGCTGTCTGTGTCAGGGTCTCAGATTAATGCTAGCAAAGACCAATTCATGACTGACCATGGGGGAGTGCTACAAGTAATCTTCTGCTAGACTTCGATAGGTGATTTTGCTGCTGCCACCACCCCACACTGACTTCTGTAATATCTCCCTGCCCCTTACAACTCCTCCACCTTTCCTAATCTGCTCCAATTTAGCCCACCGTTTCTTACACGGCAGGTGTTTTACTGAAATACCGAGATGAGACCTTCGAAATTTATTCTTCTTCTAGGAAAACAACCATCTGAAAGGAAGTGATTGGGTTAGTCTGGTTAGTCTAATTAGGTCAGCCCTAACTTGTGGCTTTCCAGGTGCTGTACTGGGGCTTTCAGCTGCATTAACAAGAGTATTTCTATTCAGTCATGACTGAATTAAATAATCTGGTTAGTCTGGTTAGTCTACTTATCTAGCATTGATAAACTCATATTGCTTGACTCCCTTTTCCTCTAACCACTTGATAATAATTATACTTTCCTTCAAGATCTCCTCTAATGCCCTGCAAACATTACACGTCACACTTCCCAGTCTGAGACTGACTAACTTATTTCTCCCTCTATTCCTTAACTCTAACTGCTGAATTCTCACTTTTCCAGCTGGCATGGAGTCACCACTGCTAGTAGAGGTGAAAAAAAGATTGTTTCTATAAGCCTGTGTCTCCATGTGCGAGCTCTCCCAGGGCCGGAGAGCACCCAGGCCCAGCACTGTGAGTGCACTAAGCAGCTTGAGCTGCTTATTCCCAGTAGTCAGCTTGTTTCCCTCCCAAAGACGATATTGCTGTCCTTATCAACAACTTGCGTGCAGAGTCCTCTTTGGTTTTGGCTCAGACTACAGTCTCCTTCATATTGACTTCACTCTTACAGCCTTGAAGCAGACTCACTTCTTATTCTCTCTTTTTTTTTTTTTTTCCCCAATAGCTGAAGAATCTTTTGCTGTTTGTTTTAATCTCCTTTGCAAGTTCTAACTCAGCTTGATTTGTAAGCAATTCTCACTTTATCCCTATATTTCCTGACCTCTAAGATGCAGCTTTCTTTGCTGTTCTTTTTCCATTCCACACAGGCTCTCCGCAGAGCCAGCTTAAGCAGCCTAAATAGTTGCCTGTGGTGGCAGATGGAGGGCAACTGAATCAGGCATTGCTGTTTACTGACTCTTCCCAGAAACACGGGCTCCACGGTGTCCCCAGAAGCTGAACTTCCCCCTCCCCACTCCAGACTTTGCATTGCTGCCTGTGAAAGCGGTGCCAAGAGCCAGCAGCAGACCAAGCAAGCAGTGTTGTCCACGGCTTGTCTGTCCCTTGCACACACACCACCTCTGTCCTGCCTTGGGAAAGCGTGGTGCTGCCCAGGGCTTCCAAGCAAGAGCTCCCAGCCAAGCTCCTCCACAGGCAGAAGCAGGATGGCCACCTTCCAACTCTCCTCTCACATCCTCTGTGCCTCAACACCCAACAGTGGGCTGATACCCACCACAAACCACCTTGCAGGAAGATTTGCTGATAGTTCTTGTATAGAGCAAGGATAGGGAGAGAAAAACAGGATGGCTATCAGCACATCCTCTGCACGGTACGGACAGTGAGAGCACAGTGTATGAGCATTAGGGAGGAACAGGGAATATTTCTGAGAATATTATTGCAATAAAGCACTAAGCAAACTGGTCTGATCTCATAGTTGACCCTGCTTTGAGCGGGAAGCTATCTAGAGACCTAGTGAGGTGCTTTCCAACCAGAATTATCCTATGGTCCTATGGTCTTTCTGTATCCCAGTGAGGGAAAGAGGGAAAGCAAAAGGTCTTATGAGGGGAAGGTGCTGGCAGTAGAAGTCCCATTACATAGCCTTATGATGAAGAGATTTGTGCCTTTAGCGTATAGGTAGTGCAGGAGAAGAGGAACTCAGGAAGGAAACAGGCTAAGTTTGACAGTAAAAGGAACATATCCTAGGAGCAGACTGGAGCTGTCCTCAGGTCTGCTAAGTTTCTGTGGTTCTCACCCTGCAAAACCTGTATGCATGTGTTTTGGCTGAATTTAAGCCAAACCATCTCACAAAATACTTCCTATAACCTCCTCTGCTGTAATATTCACCACCTTCATTCCTACATCTGCAGACTGCTGCTGTTATCCCTTTCAGCACCTTCTCACGTTGACTTCGCACCTCTGCTAAACTATAGGTCCTAACACAGGTCATGACATCAATTATATTTATGCTAAGGCTGTGGTCCTTGCATGGACACCACCACTTTCCTCTGTACACCTTAGATGAATAAATGTGGGCTGTTGTGGGGGGACACGTGAGTAAGGCAATGAACTGGCCTTGAAATCAAAAAGGATTTAGGTTTGCACCCTACTTGGTCAGACGTGTTAATGCCACTTGCTTGGCAATTGGTAGATCTTCACACAGCTCCGAATGGAAGGTCCTGGCCCATTCATGACCCTCACAGTTGGTCAGGCCTCCTGAACACTCAGTGCATATTGACAGATTCTACACAGCCACAACAACGACACCCTGGGTACACCTCCACGTCCACAGGGATTACTCATGTACCTACCTGTGTGCACACACAGAAAACACTTGTCACCACAGACATACATGCAAATTGCTCCATGAATATATGCATCTGTGCACACACCTCGTTATACTCACAGACAGGTATCACAGCCACACAATACACTGCGGAGAAACTGTTTGCCTATGCAAATACACACTCATATGCACAATTTCCCCCCCACAATGTGCATCTACACATACCCCATATGCAATGCACTCCTAAGGGTCCCTGTGACCCCAGGCAGAGATACAGGTCCCCGCTGATGCTGGCTTAGTAGGAGTTAATGCAAGAGAAGCCTGGGAAGGAAATTAAAAGCAAAAAAAAGTTGAAAGCCCAGCACATGATTCTTCTCCTATCACATCTGTGAATCCTGGAGCGCAAGAGTAATTGTCTGCAATGAGTCAGACCAAAAGGCACAAGGAAATGGTTGCTATGGCAACCCGCACACTGCTCTAATTCGGCTCAGAATTAGAATGATATCAAATAATTTGCACGCAAAGGGAACGGAGCAAAGGCGCTGGGTGCCAATCTAAAAAATCCAGCTATATGCAAGCCTCTTCTGAGCCAGTGTCAAGGGCTCTTTTCCCTTCAAGCGCGACAGCCGTGGCAATCAGAGGAGCTATAGAGGCGGCAGTGATGGATAACCTCAGGCTAGAAGATTTCTGCTACGCACGGGCAAGAACGGGCTCCTGGGCTGGAGCTCCAGGCCGGAACAGGCTCCAGGACTGGGGATGTCCTGGAGAGAGGTCTCAGCAGACCTCACAAGAGAAATCCCATTACTCACAAGTTGTTATGGTGCCCCGTTGAGAAAATACCCCGAAACAGCTGGTGAGGGCAGGGTCTGGGCACAGGCACCTATCCACAGTAGGAGAATTTGCTCTGTGCAGGGCAAAGCACTGCCTGCGTGGACTGAAGAAAGCAGGGCCGATTCACTTAATCACTGGGGGTTTTTTTGTTTTTGTTTTCCCAGTAAGTGGTATAGCATGCAAACGCTGGCACTCAGCTGAGACTGCAGGGAAATATTCATTCTACAGAACTAGCTATTGCCTTTGCTTTTCCCCCAACCAAGGGCTCATCCCCAAGGCTACAGGCAATGCCCAAACACACAAAGTGGAGGCATGATCCCCAAACTGAAGGTCCTACAGGCAACACAGACAGCAGGTGCACCATGGAAGAAAAGGTAATTGCTGATGTCCAGCAAGGGTGTGCAGAATGCTACGGAAGATGTCTCACATACCTATTTTTAGCATTCTTCTGAGGATAAAATAAACGTATTTGACCCCTTTGTCACAAGTTATTCTCTATGCATGGGGACATCTGGGGGGAGTTTTGCAGGCAGATGCTTGCTCTTTCTGCCTATTCACTGACCTGGCTGGAGGACAACCAGCTCTGAGCAGGGAACCATGTGGCCCCAGCACTGATACCAAACCTTGGCAAAAGACAGAGTTTGTAAGATCAGAGTCAGTACAAAATAAGGCAACCATCTCACTTTTATCTGGCTCATAGAACAGCTCGTGTCTGCCCCAGGAACACCCCAAAAACAGCCTTTATGCTTGCAGGTCTCTCCCCCAAGGCTCAGCATGTAAAGCAGAATGCTTTATGGGGATGCTTTATTTATAATCCATATAGAATGGATGAAGGATGCAAGAGACACTGATTCTGGCACACCAACGGCATCATGTAATGTTGATACCCTGGCCTTGGAGTACTGGCTCAGGCCTTAGGCCAGCCAAATGTGTACTGGCTGATAACAACCTCCACACAGACGTCCTGAGAGGTGGAGCTGGCACGGCTGCTATTAGTACTAAAATAATCAGCGTTTCTGCCTTACCAAGTACTGCTAACAGTTTCTATGACTGAGCTCCAAGGCACAGACCCTTCAGATGTCTCTCATTTTGACAGATAAAAGGGATGCCCAGGAAACTGCTCAGTCTTTGGGAATTGCCAGGAGGGAATGGCATCAGCCAGAAACCAGACATAGCAGGTGATGGGCTGAAAATGAGTTGAGTCTTCCTTCTTTCTACCCATGCTACCACTGGATGTAGGGGAGGCTTTGATTTCCATAAAGACACCCAGCTGTTGCCTCAGGAGCTCACAGAAGTCCCTGCACTGGGACAATGATGTTGACACAACCTTCAGCACTAAAAGAGGGGCAGCATTCCTTCTGAACACCGCAGCACACACTCAAGAGATCAGCTGCTCTCGGGTTTTGTATGGGTAACATCATTGCTGGTTTCCAAGCCAGTCTACTGAAATAATTTTAAATCATCAGTTTGGACACAGCTATTCCCATGAAAAAGGTTCTTATGCTATTGTAGCTTATTTCCATGCATTTTAGTGGCTTCTAGAGGTGCAACTGTAACTTTCTAAAGAGAAGGTTGAAATGTTTTATCCACCCAAGCAACAAAGCTGTAGGAATACAGAATTGTGCATAGATTAGTTTGAAAAGATGCCACAGCAACAGAACTGCTGAAAAAAACACTTGCACCTCCTGTCCCTGCTCACTGGTAAGAGACAGCAGGTAGCCAAAATTAGGAACTAAGGAAGAGGAAGGAGAGACGTCAAGCTGGCCAGTAATCACTTCTCAAATGAAGAGCTTCCATCGGACTGATAGAGGTTGGTTGGATTTTACCCAGCGGTATAAAGGCAAAATTACTTCCCACTATCTATTTTCTAGACTGTTTGATTTCAAATACTTTGGAAAAAAACCTAAGCTTTTTAAAAAATCTGTTCCTGCTGCAAGTACAGAGCTCCTCTGAAAATGCTGGCCTAAATAACTCAGTGTCTCAAAAACCTCTGATAAATAGACACAACATTTCTCTTCTCTCATCCTTGTTTGAGCTTGCCTAGGACTCTCCCCATACATGTCCAGGTGGCCAAAAAGGCGAACAGCATCCTGGTTTGTATGAGGAATGGCGTGGCCAGCAGGACTAGAGAAGAGATTGTGCCACTGTACTTGGCACTGGTGAGGCCGCACCTTGAATCCTGTGCTCGGTTTTGGTCCCCTTATGGTAAGAAGGACATTGAGGTGCTG
>VWYH01006617.1:80256-163348 GCA_013399365.1 Pampusana beccarii | reverse complement strand
TGTTTTAGGTGTCCCGCTAGCCGACAGGTTATGTGTGCCCTGGGGTGGGGGCACTTCTCCAGTTCACTCGACTAAAAGAAAGAAAGAAAGAAAAAAAAAAGCCTAACCCTGAAAGAGCTATTTTTTGCTGAAGATTCAGCTTGTCCTGGAAGCTCCTTTACTGCTTTCAGTAACCCGGAGATCCGGGCTGCTTTCTTCCCTGCTCTCTTTCCCTTTCTGCCTCTCCCTCCCGCTCCCTTTTCAATGCGGCGCTGCGCACCGCACAGGAGCTGTTCCTCGCGGGGTGCTGGGGGGCGGGCCGGACCCAGGCGGCGGGGCCGCCGGGCGGGGAGNCTCCCTCTCTCCCTCCTCCCTCCCTCCGTCCGCAGAGGCAGCGCTCGGCATCCGGGGAACGCGCGGAGTCCCGCGGAGCGGCCGCGGGCGGGGCCCGGGCGGGTTCCCGGGGGAGCCGCGGTCCCACCGCCCTGCCAGCGGCTGGCGGCTCGCTCTGCGGCAATTAAAAAAATAAGTAAATAAAATGGTGAGCATAACAACAAAAAACCACGAGTGTCCGAGGGCTAAAGCACAGCAAAACCTGGATCTGGCACACGGAGCCTCCCAGATGGCCGCGGGTTTTGGCTGCTAGGGTGGAAGGAGTGGGGGCGCATCCCGGGGAATGGTCGCCCCCACAGCTGGGGTCAGAGCAGCCGGCTCAGAGCCCTTCCCCGCCGCTGCCGCAGCTGAAGAGGCTGCTGCCTGCAGCACTCAAAAAGTTTGGCATCGCAGGACGAGAGAGGTGCAGAGGCTGTAGTTGTAGTTGAACTGAATTTTACTAATATGTTGCACCAGGCTCTATCTTGTGCTCTGTGAATGAAGGCACGTGTGGTCTGTCATGATTCACAGAAAATACCAGGAGGCTCTTGTTCTGGCTTGGTAGTATTCCTTGGTAATTTTTACTAAAGATACTGTTATACAGAAAAAAATCTGGTAATGGCCTCTACATGCAAAAATCTGGCCTTCTAAACAGACACAACAGGCCTGCTACATCCTGCAAGTGCCACCTGCATCATCTTGGATTCAGATTTTTTTCTCCTCCCTCCCTCCCAACTTCTAATCTGCTAATAAGAGCAGCTGCTTCATTTTCATTGCAAATTTCTGTCCCACCCAGTGTATCTATATTCAGTATACAGAAAACATCTAGCACCTGTAATTTGCTAGATTGTATAATTTCTCGTCTGTGGGTTCTCAAGTCTTATTATTAAACTACACAAAACTTTATGATGCTTTTCATTGGCCAGAGCAATCCAACCTTAAGCATGTTCCAGTACTAGAGCAATTCAAACCAGACTTCTTATTCCTGAAACCGGTACATTTGTATCACCACAGCTGCCTACATATGCCTTTTTGAAGTGTTCCTACTCAGCTAAAAAAGTGGAGTTTTGCAGAACACAAGTTTGTAAAGACATCAGTGATGGTGCAAGCGAAATCTAGCCAATTATTTTTTTCACTTAAGCTTGGGAGTTTTATCTTTTAGATATGTAGCAAAAGTGACAGTTCTCTTACATCCAATGAATATGTATCCAGCTCACAGAGATTTTCAGAGCAGCCTAGAAGTTTAGCCATGTATTGGTGATAAAAGGAAATAAGAAATGAATATTTTTTGTCTAAATCCTTTAAGCCGCTTTGAAAACCTCAATTAAGAGCTGATAAGCTTAAAATACTTCTTTGGGATTGTCCATACATGTTAGACATACCTCACTGTAAAACTTCGCTGTGTGATACGAATGGTGACTGCACTTATGTAGATGAAAAGATCAGATTTGAATTATCATGGTTTCATTTAAATTATAAAATATGGAGTACAGATTTTTGAGATATAAATATCTGGATGCCTTTGTGCTTAATTTATAAAAAAAGTTTAGGTCTAGATGGAAAAAAGCAAGTCCTATTTAAGCTTGGAGCCTTGGTATCTTTGCTGTTGGTAGAACAGAGATGTATTAGACTCTTAAGCTTTTAGTAATCTTAAAGGTGCACTTTTTCACTTTGGCTACCGTAGATCCAGATTGCCCTTTCCTGACTTAGTGTGCAGGTTCTCTACAGTAGCTGAATTTTTTAAAGGTTCGTGAATATTTCTTTTTTGTTGTTTTAAGTAGATGGCTCTTTCGCTTTTCTCAGAGTGGAAGCTGGAGTAAATTTGTCAAAGCCAGTATGTAGCAGTATTTTTTTTTTTTTTAAATCTAAGTATATGCATAATGACTTACATTTTCTTATGGGATAGAAAGACCTACACTTACAGTAGAAGAATTGTTAATTGAGGAATGATTGTTCATGCTATGTTATTTGTGGGTGAGGGACAAACATTGGTAGAAATTGGCAAGATCCAAATGCTAGATACGAGATTTTATAGTATAGCGTGTGTTGGAACAGGCATTTTTCTTAACGCATCAGAAGAAGGTGAATTCATTTTGCAATTTGTTGATGCAGTGGCACACTCAGGCACATTTTGGCAGGATCAAATAGATCCAGCAAAGCCAGGTAGATCCAGCTTTTACCTTTTCCCTCAGCAGGGCCTAAATCACTTGGCCCCAGTCAGTAAGAAGGCTGCAAAGCAGCCATCAGTGCAGCGGAGAGACGGAGGGAGATGGATGCAGAGATAGATGTGTGACAGTGGCTTCTTCCTAAGGAGCTGATCTTTAAATATCTTTCCCTGCAAGCCACACTCGCTCGCACAGCGCTGTGCTTCTGCAAGTGGAAACTCTGCCTTTGCTCTAGCTCTTCGCTAGAAGAAGCTTCAGCAAGATTATTTCTTTCTCTGTCTAGTTCTACTCTGGAGTCAATGCAGGATATTTATTGCTCAGTTATAGTACAATTTCAAAAATGTGTGATGGTGGGTGGGACAGAAAGCATCAGTGTGCAATTCTGTAGCATAAATATAAAGGCGAGTTCTTTACAGCTTAGCAAAAGGTGCGTGCCAGGGCCCATGCTGCTCGTGAGTCTGCTCTATTTGTGAATGTGAAGGTCTGTTTTGTTACAGGGTATATTTAATTGCACAAGGTTTGCTTGCCTAAAATGCTTTTTTTGTGGTCCCTTTTGGTCTGTCTCTGTAGCTGCATTGCTGTTTGAGCCAGTGATGTCAGTGTGCTCTGAGCTCTCTAAGCTGTGCTGTTTGTTATGGCAAAAATGGGAAAAATCATGGTAGAAAATATGAAAGTCATAATGTTTGTTAAGAAAAAGAAGAGTCACCATATGGCTCAACAGATTTTAATTATTATTAAATTGCCAGGGGAAATTTTGTAAAAAGTCAAATAAGAATCCTTTATTTTACAAATAAATGCTCAGAATTTGTTTTCAAATACATTTCTGGGTCAGTTAGGACTATTAGGAAGCCTAGAGATGGTCATGGGAATGTAGGGGCATATTCAGAAATACAGAACTGCACAGGTGTTTTGGAGAATCTGACAACTACCGAGTTATTGTCAAAACCCTGGCATTTAACTCCCACTGGAGGCCTATTGATTTTCAATAGAGGTAGATATTTCATTCCTTTAGGCATTACTGATATTTATGTCATCCTGCAAATTTAAAGAAATAGTTTTAAATCGCTGACCCTGAAACTGCTCAAGACAACATGTATAGATTTCAAGTTACTAAGAGTTATCATAATCTTTGTTAAAAAGGTGATTGGAATGGCAAAGTCTGTGGCTTCCATGCTTAGAAATCATATGGCTAGGGTAAGTAATGATTTTTATTAGGGAAATCACGCAGTGGTGAACAGACCTGCACATTCCAAGTCAGAAAAGTGGATACATACTCAATGTGAAACATGGAGTTAGTTGCTCTTCCTTGATAGGGATGCTTTTCTGAAGGTGGGCAATAGATAACTTGAAGGAAAATGAGTTTCCATAGCTGTAACTTTTGCTCAACAAAGTGTTCCAAGGAAGAGTTTAAAGTGGCAGTTGGGGGTGATTAGTGGCATGGGAGGCTGCCATTGCCTGCGATGTGCTGTGCTTCTGCTGCTCAGGAGCAAGACCTGGAGCCAGCGCCTCTGGGAGCTCAGACCTCCAGGGCCACAGCAGGTTGTCTTCTCCATCGCTCACTGCGCTGCACAGATCGCCATGAATCTCTTGGTGTTTCTCACGTACGACAACAGGTTGTGTTGCCAGCATCCAACAGTAACATCTGTTTGGTCATAAAGACACAGATTTGCTGCTTTGTTCAGTAGTAGAGTCATGTCGTGATGTATGTACCTTATATAAAACATCAGTATGTTAGGGCATGTAACCGTGAAGTTATTAAGTAATTTGCATACATGGAAACTTTTGGGTTCATTTAGGCCTAATGCCTGGGTTTTATTAAGAAATACATCCTTACGAACATTAACACTAACAAATATTTTCATTAAAAATATTTTCTGCTAACTAAAGATAATTGGCCTAATTTGTGAAAACATGGAACTGATTAAAAATTAACTACCAAAAATATCCTTGCTTATTTTTAGACTTGAATGAGGTGCAAATACTGTGAAAATTCAGTTGTTAATGCATTAATAGTCTTAAATCTTAAAACGTAGAATAAAGAATTTCTAATATTGTTAGTTCAGACAGATTCTAATTACACTTTATACTTTGTTTTCTAGTTGCAGTTGTAAGGTATGAATGGTACAACCACACATCAGTAAAAGTGCTAATTATATTATGTATATTTACACATTGCTTTTATATGCTGACATGATTTGTACGTGTTTAGGGAATGCATGTAAAAGAGGTGTTTGAGGTGCTTTACATGCTTTAATGAATAATAAATTTGAGCAACACACAATCCTAAATTAATTTTAAAAAGCTAAAAGTTTTGCTAATGATGCATATAAACATTTAATTAGCAAGACTCAGTGTAGAAAGCACAACATACAGTAACAAAGAGCAATTAGATTGTAAATACCCTGAGTAGAATACTAACAGGATAATTCTTCTCTGTGTTGGAATTGCACTGGTTTTGTTCACCTGTAACTCTGCTCTGCCAGTAAACACCAGCGTAGAACTTGTTAACAGAATGAAGAAAAATACCCCGTTATTCCAGATTTTGACCAGCATAACTAAAAAGCCCACAGTCCTATTTCAGTTGAAGCTTCTGTTGTTGTTACCCTTATTTAAATATAGTATGCCTGTTGTTAGCCCGATTTTATATATAGGGTAAGTGCTGTGCGTGGGCGGAGGGGGAAGCAGTCCACCTGTGTCCCTGTTAGCAGTGGCTTACCTGTAGTAAAGTGTGTGATGGGACAGGGTTACTGCTGCTACACAGCCTGTGCCACTCATGCCCAGATCTGACACAAGTGCTGTGGAGAAATTGTAACCTCCTTGGGAAAGGTGGGCTCTGGGGGGGCTTTCACATGCACTTGTTTGCATTCGGCATCAGCCAGCACTGCCAAACGTGGCCTGCTTGAGGGAGGGTGCAAGTCGGGGTTGTCCGTTAACATCTCACCCACGTTGGATCGTAACAGGGAATGGGCACCTGGTAGATCTGTCCTGCCTTTATCCTCTGTGGCTGTATTTGTTAGCACCATAGGTACTGTTGTTTGTCCAGCCGTATATTCAGTTTGCAAAGAAAGAGATTTTCTTTGTTTGCAGGGAGGCTGTGTAGTAAAACTGTTCCCCACACAGAAATGCCTTACACAAAAAAGATCTTCTGCATATTTAGACAAAAAAAGGAGGAGAAATTATATCTCTCCACTTTCCTCGTGCACCTGATTGCACACTCCAAGAAAACTACGTTTCAATGGCCGAATGGCCAATGCTCTCAGGTTTTCTTTTTGGAGCCTGAGTTGCTTCTGCTGAAGTAAACACAAACTTTTCACTAACTCCATTGAAAGAGTGCATGGTTAAAGGCCTCTACGTAAGTGTTGCAGACTTGTAAACTCACCATTCCTCGTTTATCAGGTAGAAGGATGTTTTATGGATGATGTAGAAACTCCAAGCATACACCTGTACTGCAGTTACTGTGACTGCAGTGTAGCGTAAATGGATTAGGGTTGATTCTGCAATCTTTTATTGAAAGTCTCAAAATATGGAAAGTGCACAACCCCGAGGATAATTAACTCTGGTCCTGAACTATCTTACTATTTGAAAGTTTTTACAGTTGATCTTAGTTAAATACACATTGCTGAACTTCATGCCCTTTTTGCTTTAGCCAAAATAGATGTGGAGAAGGATGTCTTCCCTTTCCCTTTGTAGCTTCTTCATACATATTTCAAGAAAATTAGTGCATATCCCTTAAGTTCCTATTTTCTAGACTAAAGTAATTCCAGTTCCTTAAACCTTGTCAAATAGGTTGGGTTTTCTAGATCTTGATCATCTTTCTTATTACTTGCCTTAGGCTGGTTTGCTTCAGTAATGTCCAAAACTGGACAAATACTCTAATCTACTATTTGAGCTGACTAGAAAAATTCCTTCATGTGTATTACATGCAGTATTTCTGTTCATATGTCCCCCCATACGATGTCACAACACCATGATACTGTTGAGTCGTGTTCAGCTTGTGATCTGCTGTTACCTCTGGTGATGTTCCTGAGTCATGTACTTTACCCACTGTGGTTTTTGTGGTTCATTAGTCTTACCTGACTGTAGAATTTTGCCACTGTGCTTATTGACTTGTATCTTACTTATTTAGAATCGTTTCTTCACTTTACCTAAATGTTTTTAAATTCTGATCACATCCTTGTCTTGTTCTCACAAGCTTTTCCAGCTTCACGTTGCCTGCAAATTTAACAAATATGCTTTCTATTCCTTGAACCAAATCATTAATCAAAATACTGAATTATATGGTGTTCAATGGAATGCCATTTGGGAAACCCCTCGAGTTTGACAGTAAATCATTAATGACTGTTTTCTGAGTTAGCAGCCACCTAAGAGCGGTCTTTCTAGACCATGTTTCCCCAAGATGTTTGTTACAATATCATAAAGTTCCTATTAAAAGTATCTAGTCTTTTTTTTGCCTGTCTGTAATGCCTCTTACTCTATTGTACAGAGAAAACAGTCTGCATTGCTGGTTACTCAGCCTCTTATCACCATCTAGATATTTGTATGTGTTTACAAGTTGTCTTTAAAGCTTCCGAAATTGTTTCAATACGTGCTCAAAGTGNCCTCTTATCACCATCTAGATATTTAAATTGTTTGTTTGATTAACTGTTATAGTATTTCTGCTGTAATTTAAAGTAAGCTTTTTGGCCTTTCTCTGCTCTCTTTTTAATGTTAAGTTTGTATGTGTTTACAAGTTGTATTTAAAGCTTCCAAAATTGTTTCAATACATGCTCAAAGTATCTGAGGGTGAATTTGATCAGGTGTAGTTATTCTGAAAACAACTAAATTGCCTAAATGCTTTCAAGCCTGCGTCTTCCCATCCCTGGTGTTAGGTCTGCTAGACTTCTGATCACAGCTGACCACCTTAGGTAATATAAATCTAATTTTTTTTTTCAGATACCAGTACTATCTTAACACCATGTAGCTCACTGTGGGCTCCAAAACATGTTTTGAAAGCTGCATGAATGTGCAGGTGTTTTACCTACTCCAAGCTTGTGATGTCTGTGGCTAGACAGGTGCCAGTGTCCAGGCTGGCTTTGATTTAAAGCTAGCTTTGGTATGTCTGCCCTGCATTGTCGTCGCATCAATGAGTGCAGTGTAAACGTATCAATTTACCCTCAAGTTAGGAAAAATTACTTATGTAGAATACTTATAGAGTTAATGAAAATCAGGTTTAAATGGTTTAATATTGCTAAAAATGCTTACCTAGCACCAGCACCTAAAACACAGAAGACTTCAAATGAAAGAATAATTTGCAAGGATATTATTCTGATCTTTTTTTCTCAAGTACAAAAATGCTCTACGGATCTCAAACTGAAAACTTACACTCTTTAATTATATTTCATGCACTTGTAATTACTGATAATACAGGCGAGACATATTCCTCTTACCATATTACTTGCTTCGTTATTTGCTGTACTTGAGAAACCCTGAGAATTTACTGGATTCAGTGAAACATCCATTGAGAGTGACTGCACGCAGTTGCATAAGGGATTTCCTGGCAGCAAAAGGTTTAATGTTGCTGTATAAATTCTGGGTAGACAGCACGAAAAAGATGCAAGAATACTTTGTACCTCAGATCCTATTTAATACAGAAGAAAGACGGATTTTTGTTGCAGTATGAATGTTCTTAATAACTGGAGATGTACAGCAATACAGAGGAGTTAAAAATTCAAATGCCAAGCTCTTAGGAATTGTGTTTAAACTACTGATCTCAAAGCATTTTGGGAGTAAGTGCTGTTATCTGCTTTTTGTACAGGTAGAGATAGGGTTTGGGAAACTACTTTCATTTATTCTCTAACTATGGAGGTTGTTAAACAGCTACTGTTCAAGTTAAGACATTTTATGATCAGCAGTTCCAATAACGTTCATTGGGGAGTATTCAAGGAACCACTTAAGAATGTCTCTGAACTGTTAATGTTGTATTTTATTAATTGATACAGCACTGGGAAGGCAAATACTGTGCCAGAATTTTAAATGTGATGCCGTAGTCATTACAGGCCTTCCAGCCTGGTGCCAATCCCTGACAAAATAATGGAAGACTGATATGGGACATTATTAGTAAAGTAATAATCAAGAATAATGTAATTTATGGCAGTTCTCATTGGCTTATGGAAAATATATTGTGTCAGACTAACTCAATAGCTTTCTTGTGATGTATGAGGTTTGGTCGATGAATATTGCCATGCTGATGTAATGGACTTTCTTAGGGCATTTGTCATGGTACCACACAACCTTTGATTAAAAAATAAGAATAATGCAAATTCAACTGGGCAACACATTAAAAAGACCTAAACGTACATATCTGCTAGTCTTAATATGCAAAGTAGGAATCATTATCTGATCGGATCCCTTAGGCGTTGTTGGGCTGTGCTCTGTTTCCTAGTTCTTTTAATGACTAGAAAAATATTAAAAAATCTTTAATAGTAAATTTATGTAGATGGAATGGGATTTTGGAAATAAAGTTAACTGACGAAGTGATCCATAAATCCTATATGCTTCAGTAAAACTTGAAGGTAAAATCATATACGCATATGTTTGGTTTAGATGTATATATTTTCATATATACAAACAAGTAATTTAGCTTACATTTGCAGGATGAATGACTCTATCCTGAGAGATAACGGCTGAAAAGTGTTTGGGAGATCATGAAAGATGATTGTTTGAACATAGGATTTCACTGTCATACAGTAGCCAAAGGCCGAAAGAGAAACTTCAAACAGGAATCGTGAAGTTTTTGCTATTTCTGTGCCAGTGGCGATGTCACAACTTTCTAAATATCTGAGTACGTGTGGAGGTTCAGATTCATGTTTCAAAAAAGAATTAAGAATTGGTGAAGGCTTAGGGAATGATTAATGGGTTGGACATTCTGTACAGCAAGATACTGAAGCGCTTGAACCGATTTAGTTTCAGTGAAGATAATTTTTCCCAGCCTGTATCTATTATATATAAGGCACACAATATGATAATGGAAAACTTCTCAACATAGCAGTCATAAAATAATAAAATGTTGGAAAGTTGGACGTTAGGCAGCAGTGGACTCTGGGTGCACATTTTTATAATAAATGTAATAAGCTGTGGAAATGGTTTTTAAAGGTTCCTTGTGGATTTTCTGTCTGGAATTTTTAAAATCAAGAGTATTTTTTTTCTAAAAAATATATTCTGCTTCAAGTGGGAATTGATTTAGAGTGGATTTATAGTTGTATTGTAGGAACAAACAATTGATCATTGTAATTACTGGTTTTGTAATCTCTAAACTGATTTACTGAAGACTGCCTACTAGGACACTGGCAGGAGAAGGACAGTACCTGCTCTTACTGATTCCTGAGCCGCAGTGTTGTCCTTTATACCACACAACTTCCTACTAAATAAGAGAAAAGCTGAGATTTCTTAAATACATATTTGTTCAGACATGCATGTGTCTCTCCTGCTTTCATGCTTAGTGTGGGAGATTAAAGGAGGCTTTTTTTCCCATCTGTGTGCCTTGCCCAGGAACAGTTCTCAAGCTGTACTTTTTGTTGTGTTGAAACCCCACACATGGCCAACCTGAACCTCCGTCCCATTCCTCTAGACAGTCGGTGTCACTCCGGGAGGGCTTTTCTGGGAAGCCAGGGCCAACCCCCACATAGACCCTGTATCAGATGCAGAATGTGCTTTTCTCAGTGCCCTTAGAGCCATCAAACCTTTTTTCATTACAGCTTTTGGCCTCCATCTACTCTGCTGGCTCCCGAAGTCATTACTTTTTTTTCTGCTGAGCTGGAAGTTCATGTTTCAGATGTTGTTTTTTCATAATGCATGCTCCGTTTCAACCTGGAAGAATTTTTTTTTAATGAATGATGGTGGTTTTTACGTGGTGGTGTGTTGGTTTTTGTTTGGTTTGGTTTTGGTTTTTTGGTCTGCAATATCTGTAAGGGTTAAAAAGTTCCTGTCACAGATCAGGAATGGGTTCTGATACACAGAAAACGCATGCCACTGAAAAAAGGGAGCACATAAGGAAAGACTCTTTCTAAGACCTGAGTTAGTGGGATCCTGAACATGTGTCTGTCCCACCAGCTCAGCTGGCCAAATCCTTCCTGTCCTTGCTCAGATGCCTGATTCTGAGAGCTGCTCTTAAATTTTTCAATCCAACCAGGCCAGTCCCTGAGTGATTCAGTGTCACTGCTTTAAGTCCTTTGGTATTCTTTATTTCTTTATGCTTGACGTAGTGTCATGTGGAGAGCCGGCAGAACGATCTCTCTATTTTACAGCATTTCACAGCAGGAAAGGCAACTGTGCAGAGCAGTATGTACATCACCCAGATGATAAGAGAACAGATCCCCATTTGATTCCAGCACAGGCTGGTGGGGGCAGCTGCCAAGGGAAAAGCCGCAGAGTCACAAGTTTTGTGAACACACCAGCTTCAGTTCACCTTTTCTCCTGCTGTCACAGAAATGGCCAGACGTGATTAACAGCAAGGAAGTAACTTTTAAACGGTGAGACTTTCTAAATGCGAGACTTGGCATGTAAGATTAGTCTGCCACAAACCAATTCTGCTGAATCTTTCCTTTTTGGCTTTTCTGCTGTTCACATATAACTTGTGTTTCAGGCTCATGATTTAGTGATTCTAAGCATATTTGTAACAGAGGTATTCATTTTGACTGCACGGAGGGGTAAATGCGTTTTATCTTCAGTTAGTAACAAAATAGCTACCTTAAAATTTTGGGACCTGTTGATGGTAACAGAGACAAAAGCAATTGAGGTCCTTTGAGATAGAATGAAAAACTTCACTGTAGATTTTAAAGTTCTTTAAAGAATGCACATCCTGTGATCTAAAATAACAGCAGCAGTCATCAGTTTAACAGGCTGAGATAGGACAAGAACATTCAATTACGTTTTATGCCTAGGTAAGAAGTGTCTCTGTTTTCACACCTGTGAAACAAATTATTAAAGTGCAAAGGTGGGCTCTGAAGTTTGTCTTTTGATAAACTGATTCTCTGAAAACTGGCACCCAGTTTGTGTCACGTAAACCACGTTTATTTAAGGCTTTGTTTGTATTCATATGAAAAGACTTTAGTTGGGGGGGGGGGCTGGAATTTACTTTGGCTTTGGGCCAGTTTAACTCACTCTGTCCCTGTTGTCAAAAATGAAATAAAACCCCCACTGGATTTGAAAGACTCACCTTTTCAAAGTGAACACAAGCGATAGAGTAATACAAGTCTCACAGGAAGGCACGGGATTTGCACTCAGAGATCTCTTGGTGTTTCTGCAAATCTCATTGCAAAAAAAGGAGCATGCTCGTTACAAACAGCTATATAAAAGTGATTCTGTGAAGTTGTGCAACTGAATAAAGCACAAAAATAAAGCTTTAGAGACCACTTCAAAAAGTCTCATTCCTAACTGTTGTTACAAGTTTTTGCTATTCGCTTTTTTTCACTTTAAAGTTGCATTCTCAACTCTCAGTAACCATGTCTTTGCATCTTTTCAAAAAGATGGACATCCCCAGTTTGTCAGGAAATGTTATCTGGTCATGGAAGCAGAGGACTTAGACCAGAACTTATGTGTTCTAGTCTTGTCTCAGCACTGTTTTTCTTTAAAACTGTCACTAACACAGTCTCCCTGCTTCTGTTTTCTCAGTGTAAACTGGGGCAGAGATGTGTGCAGGTAATTAGCTGCACGTGTCCCAGGGCCAGCAGAGAGTGATAAAGGCTTTTACTGGTGATTTGTCTTAATGGGGGATTTCAGATTCAGGAAGAGCAAGAGCAGATGTGATTAGAAAACAAAACAAAACAAAAAAGGCAGAGAGTAACAGATATAAAAACATAGAGTAATAAATACAAACAAATCATGGTGTTATGCTTACTTTTGTCATGATAGGCAACCTTTCACTACTAGAATACATACACAGTAATAAAAGCAGTAAAATCCTGGAGCAGATCCTCAGCAGGGATGAATTCTCATAGCTCCATGACAACAGAGTTGTGATAATTTCTACCTGCCAAAGGCCTTCTCCTTACTGAACAACTCCACCTCTTTTGAGGTGGAATTCATCTTTTTGCAGGAGGTGTTTACCACCTTTGTTGTAGGCTTAGTAAGCAAATCTTACATAAAGGTCTTGAAAGGTAAATAGGCCTTGTACTGCTTTGCTGCATTGGAGTATTTCACCTGCTGTGTTGTGGTGATGTTAAGATGAACGATTTGGCCTCCGAAGAATTCCTAACAGGGAAGGCTTTGCTAACTAATGTGAAAGTCAGCTGGTGTCCCTTGAGACGCTATGATTAAGATACAGCAGATGTTGAAACTTTTCTTCAGAAAGTACCAGTGATTAAGATATCATGTGTAGTAGAAATATGCATTTGTTTAGATACAGGGAAGAATTTAGGTAGTGTGTCAGGTACCTGTTTCATTAGACAGGGGAGAAGATGCGGTATGTGCTGGGAGATTTGGTTACAGACGTTCATGGCAAAATAATTGACTTGAGAAGCGTCTAGCTGATGAAGAGCAAAAATGTTGTTGGCGTTTGGAAGGTGAAGGCTATATAGAGAATTTGTACTTTGGAAAAAAAAATACTTGATAGGTCCAAGGAAAAGGCAACAGCTTAGTTTTTTTAATGCATTCCCCTTTACTCACTTTATTTGGATTACTGTATATCATCCTGCTTTGCTCTATTATGAAACAGAGATGGAGACACTTTGGAGAAAAATGTTTGGTCCTGTCTTTCTACCTTGGAAGTTCTCAAAACTCTCATCCTTCTCTGAAGTATGGATTGATTTCCAACTGAGTCTGCATTATTGCTCATCTGCTACTTCTGTTTGCTAGGGAAACCTTGCTTAGTGTGTATCTGCTCTTTGCTCTATTATGAATGTCTCTTTCTGATGTGCTGTAAATCCTTCCAGCAGCTGATGCCGGGATGCTGATATTCCAGTTTGGGTGCCTCTTCATAAATCCAAGCAAGTAAATTGCTGCTTAAGCACTGTTTATGCAAACTTTGGTTCAAAAACTGAGTGGTGTTTCCATTAATGACTCAGAAAATGCACTTAGACTGTATAATATTGCAGCCTTTGCTCCACTGGTGGATAAAGAGATTTTAATAGATTCAATTAAATCTTCACATTTCTTTTCATGGTAACAGATTGTGCTATCACCCTACAAGAACTGTGAAGTGCGTTAATAGTGATCAAAATATCTACTGTACCTGCTTCTCAGTTTTCTTACATTACTGGCATGTTAGCTCTGCTGTCTTGTCTAAATTCCAATTTAAACACTTATGTTATGCCCACCTTAATTCTGCCTCCTTCCATGCACTCAGCACTCCCATTAGCTCCTGTACTCATCCTTTATTTGTGCTCTAACCTGTTGAGCAGTTATTGTGAGCTGTGAAGCTATGAAGCTCTAGTCATGATTCCTCTGTATGATCAACATGTTAATTTTCACAGCACTTCCTTAGGACAAAAGGCAATATATGAGTTATTACTTCCCAGTATGACTATATAATTTCAGGTGTAAACGTGAAGAACTAAGGCAAGCTAAGCCAATGTTGCTGGGAGCGGTATTGGCACCGTGCATTCAGCACGCTTTCATTTGTGTTCCAGTTGCAGTATATAAAATGTGTTCAGACTTAAAAAAAAAATCACAGTTGAAAACCGCCTGTAATCCCTCCAAAGGCTGGATTCTTTCTTTGGAACAAAGTGGGGAAAGTTGTAGGATATCTGGGAATAAGTGCTTTATAGAGGGAGATTGGGAACTTTCCTTTCCCTCGTGCTAGTAACACGTGTTTTAGAGACTAGCAATTCTCTCTCTCAGAAGGCCTTGTATGTGCTAAATTCACTTGTATTACACTTAACTGCTATTTCAGACCTGAAGAAAGGTTTGCATACCTGAAAGCCCCTCTAGTTTTTACAGTTATTCTAGTTTGTCTGATTGAAAATCTAGCTCTGCTTATCAGCCTAGATGATCATGGCCATAACAATATTTAAGAATCATCACTTGTTTGTCTCTTTTAATGTTAAGAACTTCAAGCACATTTTATTTTGTCAGCAGCGTGACATCTCTGAGAAGTTACAAAACTCAAGCTTCTTGATGCCTGAAATGCTTACACAAAGGACAAAGCAGTTTAGAAACCTGGTAATGGTTTTAACTTCTGTTGTCACAGGATGAACTGTTTGTCAACCAGTGTTAAAAGAATGAAGAAAAATCAAAGTTCAATCCTGCATCTTAGTGACTTTTTAAGGCATCTCATTGGCACAATAGAGAATAGCAAAAAAGGCCATTGCCTGGAATTTAATGAGATGTCTCTGGCAGTCAGACATGGATTGAATGAACAAGTGGCATTTATAGATCTGTAAGTTATATTTATAGACCTATAGTTACTTTAAATTAGGTATCCAGTGTGTGCTGGTGAATTTCACCTTAAAAGAGCAAATTAGATGTCATGTTCTGTAATACAGCTTTGTTCTATCATCACTGGTCAAGTTCTTTTTTCAGATTTCACTGAACAGCTATAAGGACAGACCAGCATCTAAATGCACACAACAGATGTGTACCAAATTGGGATGTAAACATCAGCTTCACTGTGCTGAAATAATGGAATGGAAATCACAGAAAGGAAATGGATTAGGGCTTTATGGTAACAAATGACACCTCAGTGTTGACTTGGGCTTATTTGTCCAGCGGTGGACTGAGACGGTCTGTTATCATTTGGACTGGTTGTTCTGTGATGTAGCATTCAAGAAGGTTCCAAAGCAGAAAAGTCCACATCCCTTTGATCATAAACTGTAAGCTTTTCTGGGCAGGGACCTGGAACATTCGTTGTTTAGTGAGGAATGAGGAACACATGGCACTTCGTAACTAATAAATGATAAAAATAAAGCATGAGTAACCATGCTGTGAAAAGAGAGCAGGAAGTGCTTTGAGAATATCAGCTGTAGGACCAGGATTACCTAACGAGCTGTAATTCATTATTCATCATTCAACTTTAGATTTTTAACTCCTAGACGAAGGGTTGCTACAAAATTAGTTTGAAAAAAAAAAAGTAAAAATATGGTACGAACACTTAGGTACCATTTGGCAAAAGCTCGAAACAATTAGAAAGTAGAGAATGAAAAAAATACAAAAACTGGCAAAGAACAAAATTTGAGTTCTGTTTAATATGGTTTATCAGTAAAATGAATGGATTTCTGTGGGATGTGAAAGTACATGTACTCTGTGACGTTCTTTTGCATAGCACTAAGTGTCACTATCATAGAACTCTTTTCACCATTGCCCCGATGAAATACATTTCACTGATTCGATGCATTTAGTAAACATTTTTCCAGAGAGTAAAATGTCATTTGAGATGATGTCAATTAGAATTCTCATCAGGATTGAGACTTTGGTGATCCAAAGGTGGCATGAAAATGAGAAAGAGAAGTTAATGTTTACTTCGAATATTTTTTTATAAATCATATTTATAATTTTGTTTTCTATTATTTTGCAAACTAGGAAATGAGCTTGAGAAGATATAGTCTGACAGGTCCATCTTATGTGAGAGCATAGTAATGAGAAATTTGTAGATGTTAAGGATGTATTCAAAATTGAGTAATACAATTCAGGAATTTTAATTAGAAAAAATATATTGCAAAAATAAAACCATTCTTGTGTTCTGAGGATTTTCTTTATGTTTGACGAAGGCCAAAGTGCCTTGTGGAACTTGAATCTTTTATTGCAACTTCAAAATGAAATTCAGAGACTCCTATCCTGTAATTATTTCATATAACCTGAGGATGGACCAGATGCTGCTCACGTATACCACATACTCTACTTACTTCTTTGAGTGGTCACATTAACCACTTTGTTCTTCCCATGCTACTGTAAATACTGTAGGTAACAAATATTTTCAGTGTCAGATTATAGTCCTATCATGACAAAACCAGCGTTGATTGCTTGGATAATCTCTTCACTGTAGAAAATCCAGCTTGTTCTTCCAAGTCCAGCTCCAAGTTCCGGGCTGTGAGTGGTCCCAGGAGCTGCAGAGGCACCGCTGTGCGAGGCTTTCGTGTGTCGCTCCTGTGGCTGCACTGGTTATTCCTCTGTATTTTACAAAAATAACATACCAGCTCTTAACAGTATGAATTTGGCTGCCTACTCTGTCAGTAACATCTAATCTATCTGTCTTAGTTATCTCAAGTGATCTCCACATGCATCCTTTTATTTATAATTTTCTGCACCAGAAAGAAACTTTTAACAGTGCACATTTTATTATTCTGCTACATCCAGCTGGCACTTCATATATTTATCCCCGATGACTGGTGACACGTATTCCATGGATGTCTTCTCTGGTTGTATATCTATCTATATACATGTACAGAAAAAGAGGAGAGAAAGGGCACTGGAAATAATTATATTTTTTTTTGGTGACAAACTTTAGCGTATTATTTATAGACAAATCTACCCTATTAAATCTTGACAGAGGGACATGTCAGCAGTATTAGCCATAATTGTTTGATACTCACAAAGTGATCCATACTGCAGATAGCCCAGAGCATCTGACGATTTTGAAAGCATGTGACAGTGGAGTGATGCTCATTTTCCTGTAGAAGTTCCCTGTGCAAGTTTCAGAACAATAGGTTCAAGAATATTGCCAACAAATTCACTATATTTCTTTCCTTATATAAGACCATACTAATGACAGAGAACTGTGTTCTGCAAAAAGTATAATACTTTCAGGTAATGCCTTTACTCACAGTGACAGGCAATTGCAATGATCCAAAAATAATTTTCAGCACTGTAAAATTTTTTGCAACAATTAGCAGGAGTCTGCAAAACTCTTTGCTGAGGGTTAGAGTTGGAAAAAGCAGAGCTGACTAATGAAGCAACGCGTAAGAAGAAATAAAGAGGTCATCTGCCTATAGAGAACTAGAAAATGGTGTTCCACATTCTTTTAGCAGAGCAGCATTTTAGAGAGGAGTCAGATATTTTTCCATCAGACTGTCTTTAGTATTCAGAGCAGAAGTTTTTCTTCTGTTCTTACTGCCTTTGAAATATTTGATTATGGGACACATTTAGAGATTTCACTGTCTCCCACCTGGAACTGGGAACACTCAGATCCTTGAACGTGCAAGACCCTTGGCAGCTGCTGCCATCTGACAGGAGGGTGCGTGAGTCCAGTTTTCTGAAGTATATGATGGCTCCTGTTAGAGATGAATGGCGTCGTACAGTGAAATGGGCCTGTCAAGTGACGTGATTGATTTGCAGACCAGTCCTCACCCACGACTGTTTTTCCTGTTTTATCTTAAACGCGTAAGGCAGAGCCAGGCAACTGCTGTTCTCGCTGTTGGGGGAGCTGGCAGGGAAGACCCTAAAAGCTTAAAGAGAAGGTTGTCTTGGCCTGTAGGAAAGTTACAGAGAGCTGTCTGGAGGTGCTGGTGACTTTTAGATGGCTTAATTAGCAAGTAGCACTGTGACAGCCATTTCAGTAAGAGACAAGCTTGCTCTTTATACCTTACAGCCCCAGAGCTGATACCTAAAATAGCTATTTGCGTGTTCCAGGCAGAAAGTACATCTGAGTTTGGTGAGGAGGGGAAGGGCTCTCTTATTTGTCTGTTTTTCTGATGTGCTGCAAAGGAGCGAGTCCTGGTAGGCACACGGCTATAGCTCAGTGGCCCAGTCCCCAGTTGGCTGTGGTAGGGTGACAAATGTCCTGCTAAGGAAATAATAAAAAATTTTGGGGAAAAAAAGCAGATTAAATCAAAATGGTGACTTTGGTCACTAGCCAAAAGACCAGAAATTAATAATGTGACAGCTTACTAGGATTCTTATATTATTCTCTTTCTTACAGTGTAGGGGCACAGAAATCAGATATAAGTAGAAGGTACCAGTGTTGATCTAGTTTTCAATCACGTAGAGCAGCAAATCCTTCTTTTGTGGTTTTCCTTTGAAGGCAAGCAGAGGAAGTGGAATGAGATGTGTCCCTGAGGTTTGCTGCAATGTCAATCCTTAAAGGCTTTGTATACGTTCCTTTAAGATGTACAACAGTATAGAGGTAGTTTCTAAAAGCAAATACCAGAAGATGTTTGTGAATGTAAAGTTAAAAGGGTTTTGTTAATTAACTAAAAGTTAGACAGTTTTTTCAAACCTAAACAAAGACTAAAATTGCCGAAGAGTTATTGTAATTAATGGGAAGATCCTGCTCTGTGATATGATAAGTACAAAACCAAATCTAAGTGCCGGACCTGTTATTTCAAGCAAGTAGAACAATGGAGGATAAAAGGAGAGTTCAACCGTGAAATCCAGGAAAAATAATTAGAGATGAAGCAGAGTGAAGAACAGGATAATGTAAGGAAACAAAAGAGAGCACAGCTGAAAAGTTATTATAAGTAAATGTAGCTAATAGTATAAAGGCTCTGAACTAAACAGAATATGCAAAGAGACTAAGGCTGGATCACATCAGTGTGAAAATTCCAGTGGTTTCATAGTCCTTTGCTCTGTGATGGATGTGACTAACACAATAACAAAGATGCTAATTTAAGTGATTAATTTCCTAAGTGCAAGTCTATTTTCTAATCTGCCTCAGTGTTTACTTGTTTCTGCAGAAGCACAGAAATTTAAACTGTCCTGTGTCGTGAGCAAGACACTCAAGCCAATGCAAATGTTATTCTTATCGATATTAATCTAGTATTGTGACTCTGGAAGTGCTATACTAGATGCTCTAGCAAAGGGGCCAAGGAACATTGCAGGAGCTAATTACAGAATAACTCAATCAAGGTAGCTTTCCTCCTAATCAACTCTGAGATTGGCTAAGGCCTTGAGTTCCATGGGTGTATAGAATTAGCTTTTCAAGCCAGGAGGCGTGAGAAATCCGACAGCCCGTTTAACACAAGCTACAGAACCTCATTTAATAATTCCTGCATGAAGCCTACTACTATTGAAATATAAACATATATGGTTAAATCCAGGCAGTTATTATTTGAAAATGGTAGGAGGAGGAAGAGGAGCAACTGCATTTTTGGATTTACTGTATTGCTATGAGCCATCAGTCTGATGCAGTCATGAAACAAAGTAAACAATAACCTGAGATGTATGTCAGGCAAGATATCTCCAGTGGAACTGTGAAAGTTTCAATGTCATTTTATAAGGCATTAGAAAGATTTAACTTGGAAAATTCTGGATAATTCTCATCAGTCAGGTTAAAAAAAGATTACTTGAAGGCAATAGACACCTTTGTTTTTAAGGGGAGGCCCAAAGAACAGAGCTTGCAAAATGAAGATAAAGTTGACTGTTGCTGTGATTCTAACCAAAGCTGCACTGAACTGCTGTTTATCTTGGTGTTGCAGTATTAAAGCACTGTGAAAGAGCTGCCCTCTGCGAAACTCAGTGGCATTGCTAGCCAAGACATAAAACAGCATATATAGAGATATGAGCTACATACAAGTATATTTTGCTAGTATTTTTTCTAGTTTAGAATGGATATATATGTCACTGGTTATAATTACTGTTCTCTTCTAAAATTTCTGATTTATCTTCAACCATTTATTTGATGTAATCAGTCCTTGCATTAATGCAATTTACTTCACGATTTTTTTCACAAGTGAATATGCATAAAATAGGATTGCACATGTAGTCCAGACCACGCAACAGCCACTCATCAGGAGATTCAGCACTGGCGGGACTTCAAAACTGCTCAATACTCAGTAACTCCCTTGTGTGACAAAAAGAGCATGGTACGTGAGTTTGAGGACTTCTAAAAAGCCAAAATTTTTCTGAAAGCAGACAAAGTTTGAAATACTGTAGCAAGTTGCTCAAACTTCCCAATTCTTAGTTTCCTTATCAGTTAAATGGAGTTAAAATTTATGACGTATTTTCTGGCTCCAGTGGGTCTTCATTTAAACTCAAGATTAGACAGGTTCTGAACAAGCCCAAATTATTAATGTTTCAAGAGAAGCTATTGCCAAGTATTATTAATGTAATTTCTCTACACGATTTATAGATGTTATTTTTCATAATTCTGAATCAGAATCACTTTTCATATAGAAAAGCTATGCAGGAGACAGAACTAATGACATACTGCACACATATACCTTCTTAATGTATGCAAATTATTGTGGTTTTAGAAATTACACACATCAACTGCAATCTTACAAAAACCTGTAAATTAAAATAAAAGAAAATTACTTTAAAACTGCCTTGTTTATTGAGCATTTATCTTTCTATCAGACAAGAAAATAAAGTAAAAAGAAACTTAGAACAGCCTGAGGCATCAGCAGAACTTCTTATCAGAACAAATGATCCATCTACTTATGAGATGCTAGTTCTGAAAATCAATGAATTGTGACAATATCTTTCAAGAAGACTGCAACACTTAATATTAAGGTTTTTTTATCTTCCTATGGACCAAGTCCTGGCTCTTGGTAAAATCACTGTGAGTTTCATTAATGCCTCTAATGAGAGCATGATGAAACCTCGAGAGCCTAATTTGAAAATGCATTCGCTTTTTGAGCATCACTAAGAACAAGTTCAAATTAGCTGCATCACACTATGGAATAAAAATCTGTACTTGTGTTTGTCTCTTTGTGTGAGTGCACACTATACATATAAAAGAATATTCTATTAAAAAAAAATATGATGTTTTCAATGAGTACTAATACAAAAAGATAACACATCCTGAACAGGTTAGGCAATCGGTTTAGCTCTCTTTTGGCATCCCATAGCTTTTTGTCACTTTTAGCAGGCACGTGTCACAGTGCAGTTTGTTTCTTTTACACAAAATCAGCGTTTTTAGAAGCCGTGCTTTTGATGTGGTACATCCTGAATTTATGGGAGGACAATGTGTGTCTGGATTCTGTTCTTGTGGCTTTTCTATTTATAGATGGATAAAATAATCTGAAATGCTGTGAAATTCAAAGAACTAACTTTGCATAGTTATGTATGTATGCAAACTAATTGCTTTGTATTCGAGGGGCTCTCTGAATTCCCCTTTGATGGGAAACCTCACCTGACTTGGACACAGGCAGACTTGACAGACTGAGAACTCCTTGATTGCATGGGCATTGGTGCATGGCTGTTCTGTCACGGTAGAGTCGTTTGTTTAACTCTTGTGGTCGTACACAGATGTTACAAACTGGTGCTATACTGTGCTCAGAATTGAGCCAAGAATTACCTTGTTCCAGCAAATTGTAATGAGTCCGTCAAGGAAGCAGTTGTAATGATGTCTAGATGTTTAGTCTTGACATCACATCTATGATCAACATGTTCTACATTAGATAGTGTTTCCTGCTCTCATTGCCTTTTGGCACGTTCCAGTCTGTCACCACTGCGATCAGGTAAATAGTAATACGGTCTTAGTGCTGTGCTTTTCCCATTTGACCTTGAAATTTCAAGCTACAGGGATTCAGTCTTTTTTACATGGTAACTTTTCACTCTCGTCTGAAAGTGGGGTTTTTTGATGCACAATACAATACTTTCTTCTACTTTGTTTTCCTTCATAGATTACTGAGTTTACAATATTCCATTAATGTCTTCTACAAGTTTCTCTGGTACCTTTTATATCAATATTTCCATGTAAAGCTAGGAATTCTAGTCTTAGTAATTTTCTTTTAAACTTTTGCTGAAGGCTTTCTATGCCGTATTTGAAAGACACAGTGTTTCCATGACTTTATCCCGAAAGACGGACCAACCACAACCGTGTGTTCTTTTGCTCCAGCTTTCTATAATACCCTAGTTTAAAAACTTTTGTGTCACTGGTAGCCTGGTTCCAATCTTGTCTACGGGATGCCAAATTTGTCCTGTGTAAACTCCCTTATTGAATCTAAAATGCCGTTTTCACAGCATTTTATTATTTTGCTTCCATGTTTGTCTCCGCGTCAGGTACTGTGAGCATTTCAGGGTCTTCTACAATAGATATTCTTTGTCTTCAGCTTTCTGCCTAGCACCCTGAATGTTACCACTGTCTATTAGTCTTCCTTGTAAAACCGATATCCACAGGGACTGTGATCCTCAGCATCTCCAGCATTTCCTAGGATCCAGTCCCCATGTCTGCTGAGGTGTCACAGCCCAGCTCAAGCCTCCACCTTGTGAGGGTTTCCAGTGAGCCCTCACCGTCCCTGGTCCAGTTGCAGTTCAGTAACATAAACCTAATGAATGTATGCAATTGTTTACATACAGTAAGCGTTTTCCAGGTCTCAAAATGAAGAACCATTTCAAGTGAGCTGTGTAGATCTGATCTTCAGAAATGAGCCATTTGCTGACAGTGTTCTAGGCTAAGGGATGTGATGATTCCTTTGGAGCAGTGAATTATGCACTCTTATTAAGATTAAATATACTGAATTTTGTAAACGAGTTAGGAAAAAAAAAACTTTTCAGTGAAGATAATGCTGCTTGCAGCCATGGAGGAATCAGAGATATATTTCTTTGTGTGAACCACTGCAGAGTCAAGGCTTCTATTCCATGTTTGCTTCACACGTGTCTGGTGTAATATAAGCAAGATCTATTTTTAAAAGCCTACACCATTTAAATATGCAGTACAACATAGGGGAAATACAGAATGATTAGAGAGGGATCGCTATTTTGTAAACAAGTTGTGATCATCATTACAGCCTTTGCAGCAATTAAAAGGGTATCTTGCTATACAGACTTGTAGGAAGGATACAGTTACATAAGGAGAAGCTGCTTAGTACTTTCGCTCTGTTTGCCAGTCTGTGTGTTTCCTCTGTTACTGGATTTGTACAGGACTGATTGGAGTATGAACCGATTTTTCCTGCTTTCACTCTGCTTTCTAGCTATTACAGGATCTCTGTGAACAAGTGCATACTGCAGTTCAGGGGTCTGGGCAAAATGATTGCTGCTGCTTTCTTGGCTTAAGGACCATGAAATGGGCATCAAGTATGTAGTTGGTTAGTTTCTATGCATAAAAATGTCAAAATCTACTCTGTTTTATGCATCTTCCCTTGTCCTCAGAGAGGCTGTTTGTCATTTGCGACTTCCTCCTGAGGAATGTGCCACCTGCATTTCCTCACTCCTAACCATGTAACCTGAAGCAAAAAGAGATATCCAAGAAAGGACCGGGAACCTTATGAAATGCTGAGTAGCTCTAAGCTTTCCAAGTATTTATCTACACGGGGAAATCCTGCAGATTTTTTTTTTTTTTTTTCACCAGAGAAACATCCACATCCTATTGTGCATTTCTGAAGCTGAATATCTGAATATCTAACTAAGGCTGAACTCCTGCAGCCAGTAGATGGGTATGTAGAGGAGCACAGTGTACATTATCACTAATGGCAGGTTGCATTACAATCTGGCTAGTGCCCCAGATGTATAAAATAACTGTTTACCCGTGTACAATATGCTTGTTTCTAGTAGCCTAGTAACCAATGGAAATCGGAGATCAGAAGCTGTCACTTTGAAAGAGCAGAGGGTCATTGAAATCCACCTGAGGCTGCTTCACATGGACTATGTGCTTCCACTCCTTAAGCAACATAATACCCTGTACAATAGACTGAAATGCCATATTGCTGCTTATGTCTGTGGGAATTATGTGTGCAGTAATGAGAAATCAGTGTTACAAACATGACTTTTCAGTGGTGGGGTGTTGGTTGGTTGGGTTTTGTTTGTTTGTTTGGGGTTTTTTTGTTGTTGTTGTGGTTTGGTTTGGTTTTTACCTCTTGCTTTGTTTTATTTCATAGACAAAGTTAAAAGTTGTTCTCCTTGAGTTTCAAAAGCATGGAAGTAATATCCAGTACCAAAGGCATGATGCCAAGAGTCAGGAAATTGAAGTGCCATTCCCAGCTATGCCACTGATTTGCTGCTGTGTCATCTTGGAGAGGACATTCAGAATGAGAGGAAAGAGTGATTCTAACTCCCAGTAAAAACTGAACATTAGGGCATCATTCATTTTACCTTAAAGTAGATGTTTGAATCCTATTTATTTCTCACAGAGATAAAAGGGTAGTTTAACATCAGTCTAAAGCTGTTTAAAGCTATGTGAAAGAATCAGTTCTCTCAGCTCACACAAACTATATGACATTCACACAACGTGTGTGATCTATGTGATGACCTGTTAAGTTAGATAGTTCACACATTTTGAATTTGACACATATGTAGCTTGGGCTGTCTGCATTCAAAGACATCAATATATGTGGCAAAATTGCTGCAAGGTATTAACAATCAATATACATGAATATGTTGTTAGGAAACATCTAGCACTGATCTCAGCACTTCAGTTAGTGATAAGTGGCACAAATAAGCAGCTGGGTAGGCTGCAATGGGGAGGAAAAAGCAGTGTTGACTGGCTTAGGGCAGGAATATTTTGTGCTGTTCTTGCTGCTGAAGACATTGTGTCATCAATCCCAGACTATTAGACTGGCCTTAGATTTCTGTAGCTTAGTCTGCCATGTTTAAATTGAGATTATTTTACTTTCCTGTATCAGTGAGTAGCTGGAATGATGAATAAAGACTGTAGAGTGTTGTCTGAGGGCAAATAATGACCATACTTAACACAGATACTGTGATTCATGGCTATGGTTCGGTTCAACAGCTGGGTGTATGTGTCTGTGACAGCTGTTTCCTATGCTTTTACCCAAGCAGAACCTGGATGGCCTTGGTGACGAATGGTATTTACCTTATGACATAATTTTAAATGATTTTTTTTTTTCTATACAAGAGTGAACATGAAGTCCTAAAGCAAATAAGCAGCTACATGAGTAAGACTCTGATGTTCTGCAGTTACTGGCAAATTACAGAGATGACACGGGTAGGAATATGCATGGAAGCACGGCAGAAGTGGTTGTTTCAACTTGCTGAGGTTGTACTGCTGCCTGAAGCACAAGCTCAGCCTCACAGCCAGTTCTGAAAAAGCAGCAACTCCTTTCAGGAGTTTAAGTGAAAAAAAGAGCTCTGAAAAATCTTTTCATTAGAATAAAATACCTTTTATGGGGATGAGCTCTTTAAAGGCAACTTGGAAACTATGAACACTTGTTTTCCTTTAACATTCACAGTAATTCGGTGCCTCGACTTTTAGGGCAGCTTTGATTGTTTCAGTAATAAACCTAATTCGTACACTTAGTCACTGTAACTTGCTTTCCTGTGGCTTTGCATTAGTGAAACCTATTGTGGGAAGCAGTCTCCTGAAAACAACTCTCTGCAACGACCATCAGCTACCATCAGTTTTATTCTTCACATCATTTAATCTTGTCCACATCATTTATAAAGGGGTGCCTGCTATCAGCTGTTTAGCTCAGCCATCCTTAGTGCTCTTCTGGCACCACACGCCAAGAGGCACTGGACTGTCAAAGCTAATATATGCTTCATTACACACCATGAGAAATAAAAAAGTAATAACATTGCAGTGGGGAAATTGAAGTACAGAGATAAGTGGAGGCAGAGTCTAGGCACTCTTCATACCATTAATTACTATTTAAGTATTAATAGCAGACTTTTTGTCATTCCTAGATACCTCAGACAAGAACAGCATATTTGGATGAGGCCTTGTGATTCACTCTATGCCTTAATTGTTTGGAGGTCGAGACAGATGGACATAAAGTATGGAAAAAAAGTATTTAATCCGTTTTAGAGGGGAGCCGAGGCACAAAATTTAAAGTAGGTGCCCAAGGTCACATAGGAACTCTCTGGGAAAGTCAGAACTGGAGTTCACACATGCTTAGGCTTCAATCCTTTCTTTAACAAGACAACTGTTCCTTTTCTCTGTGGGATATGCAGAGCCTTACTGCTGTATCACGTGGACACCACATCCTCACTCAGGTATTTCATTCCCTGAGGCTTTTCTGCCCCTCCTGTCTGCGGACAACTGAGAGAACAGGATTTCTAAAGAACCTACAGAGCAAACCGGGCCCTCTAAATGCTGCGTCTGTTGTGATTTTCATTCTTCCAGCTCTGTCAAAACTGATTTGGGGTCAACTTGTCTCCTGAAAAAGAACACAAAAGCACAATACGTATGTATTTTGGATACATCCTGAATACTTACATCCAGATCATAGTATGCATAAGGCAGATTAAAAGCTTCAAATCAACTTTTGCTGGTTGTATAGAAAGGGTATGGAAAAGGCAAGGGAAATGACAGAGGACTTTTTTCTAATCTTAGACATCAGACCAAAGGGCATGAGTAGATATATGGCATCTGTCCAGAACATGTTTGTGACAAGAACGCTAATTGGTTAAATCAAATGGTTTTTCAAAAGGAAAAAGAACACTGCGGTCCTGATTTCCCACTGCCTGCCAGTGCTGTAACAGACTTTGTAAAAAAATTTACTGATGTTACAGAGATAGTTATTTTGTTTAACTGAGATGTAATTGTTGGACACTTAAATTCTGTATCATCAAGAGCATTAAGCAGACAGCTCTATTAATGTACAATAGATAGAACCTGCCACCAAATTTGAATAGTTGCGTTTTGCACTCATTTTGTCTGGTTATAAATGGCTAAAGAAGATCTATGGCAACATAGAATCTCAGATCAGATGTTTACATTATTGAATACGGACTCACTGTGAAAACAACTTGCAAAATGATTAGCAAATGAGTGCAATGTGATTGGTAATCTTTTATGAGTGCCTGTGATTTCAGAGTATGGTTATCAAATCGCTGGCATCCCCAGTTGCTTCAAAAAATAGGAACTCTGATTCAAGGCTCAAGCCTTCCACAGATTCATCTGTTCTGATTGCACATCTTGTATTGGTGTAATCCACTGTGGCACAGCTTGTCCCATAATGCCTGTATAATGAAAATAAAGAAAGTTTCCACAATTTCATCATTTCTCAAATTTATACGGACTTTACCAGTTGTGTGGCATATGAATATTCAAGTCTCTTCCCCAATGTGTCAGAATATGCTATGAATAATTTATAGCTTTAGACTGAAGTCTTGTCCTTTCAGCTTTGGAAATGTATGCATCAACACTGACTTCTCTATGTCCTGGTATTGAAACTGTATCCTAAATATTCTTTGTTCTAAATTGCCAGCTTAACTGAGGCGGCCCAGGACACCAAAGAACACATGTACTTGGTGATGTTATCACAATGGATATTAAAAGGGAATTTATTAGTAATACCATGTGCATATTGTTATCTGCAAAACCAGAATCCTTCCTATGCTTGGTCTCTGCAGCAAAGAGTAGCATGTAGTTTATCCAGTGCACTGAAACCTGGCTCTAAAGCACATTAAGCTACATGTGAAACCTTGTTGCTTTCTAAATAAAATCGGGTTTGATTCTCTGCCATCAGACATGAACTGGACTGCTTTATCACAGCTTTTTTTTTTCTTTTTCTACAAATGTGTTTCTGTTTCGTGCATAGAAATTCCTGTCTCAGGACTAGTCATTAAGATTTTACAAGAAGGCTATTAAAGCGTGAGGTAGTTTCACACTTGTGTGTATGAAAATAAGATTGGTGCCATACTTTAGAATTGAGTTTTAATTATAATAGGCAGATGGAAGGCTAAGATTCTACTAAGGTGCTGCTCAAATTAGTCTTGGCTTCTCTTGTTGCTCTTAGAGAACATATAGATTGTGCCGTATTTTAGTCTTCGTTTAATTTTGATGTAAATGAAGTTTCATTTCAAAAGGATTTATGATAGACTTGTTTACAAGGACAAACAGTTTTTAGCAAAGAACCAGTAGAATGGCCTAAAAGTTCATGTTTTCTTCCTTTATTAATCATAAAATAAACATTGTTACAATAATTTCCAGTATACGTAAATTACCTCGGCATCTGTTGGCCTCTTTTCTTATGTGGTTAGCCCACCTGCACTTTCAGTTGCAGTATCGCATTTAACAGCACAGTTCTTTATTTTCTATTAATAGAGAAACCTGCTAGGCATTGCTGGGATCACAGTTTTATTCTGATACTAGAAAACAACAAAAGCTTCTTGACATCCTGATGAATGTTTGTTTTGTGGAAGCCCTGAACGCTGCTGTCAGGTGATTCAAAGAGAGCCTATTTTCACTTTAAAAAGAAATAAGTTGAATAAGGATTAAGCCTGCATGGTTGTCATTCAAAACACCGAGAGCGTGAACACAGTCTAACCTGAAGGTTCAGAACCCACAAGTTAATTGATTAAAATTGAAATTATAACTGTAATTTTTTTAGCTTGACGTTGTTGGGATATGGCTCATTTTACACGGTTCAGGATTTCCGAACTGTTGCAGCTCTGCAGTCTACATAGATGCTAAACATAAACCGACTCTATGTGGGTCAGTACGTGGAAGGAGGAGGCAGTGTAGCAATGGCTGAGCCAATGCATCTGGATTTCACGTGCAAAAACCAAGCTTAACAATGCTTCACACGGGGAATGCTTTTAATCCCAGATCAGAGTACACGAAGAAAAAAGCTGGACATAGTGAGGACATGCTAGGCTTTTATGGACAGGTTGTTCCCCTGGACATGTTACCAAAACTGGGAGGGCCATGATGCAGCTGGAGCCTTCAGGAAAGATTTCTGTTGACGTTGCTGGACTTTGTCCCTTTGAGCATGGGGCAGTGGCCGGGAGCAGTCCCTGAGCAACTGGCTGTGGATTTTGGAGGAGGTGCAGCTCTAGCTGCCAGATAGTGCTGTGGAAGCTAAGGGTTGAACCTGATCAAGCTCTCTGGCTTCCCTGTCCTTCTCCTCTATCCTGCTGAACAGCCTGTTTATATGGATGAGCCAGGAAGGGCAGGGTAGATGTGCCTCAGCCACACATCTTGCCTTGGGCAAAAGAACAGAGGAAGTTGCAGGAGGAGGGAGATACACAATCTTGGAGGTTTTGGAACAATTCTACCAGAACTGAGAAAGGAGCACAAGGCTTGTGTGGGAAAGCGCTGACACATATCCAAATGGAGATGTTTGAAGGATCACAGCAGTTTCCTTTGGATTTACCTACAGAATCTGAAGATTTGCTGTTTTCTGCTATGTGCATGTTCTATTTTTATCTTTCTGCTCTCTGCTTAGGAACTTTTTTTCTACTATATACTCTTCCCCGCCCCCCGATTCTCCTCAGGTTTGCAGTTTTTCTGTTTTGAAGTGCTAAATTAGGGTGAAAGTGCAACAGTATAATTTGTATTTTTGAAACTGCTTCAGGTATGAGGGGCTCAGTGGTCTGCACAAGGAGAAAAACAGTTTAGTGAAGAGAATGCAACCAGTGTTTAATCTCTGACATGAGGAAGCTATTGCAGTTTGGCTTGTGTATCATCCAGTCTGAAGCCCTATGAAAATATAGAGGAACCAAAACATAAATGAGAATTCTGTATGTAATGGATTTGTTTGTTATTGTTTCCAAATTGATTTGCTCTCCAGCTGAGATGAACTGTATTTCTTTCACTGGGATAACATACAAGAAAAAAATAAAAGAAAGGAAGGGAAAGAAAATTTAGAATGAAGACTTTGAGATTTGAGAACACCTGCACGGATAAGTTTTCTTTATATTGTTACACAAAAATATCCTTCTGCAATACCTATAAGATCATTCTGAGGCAGGTGTTACCTATCTATCTGAGTGAGGAGAGAAAAATGAACCGCTTATTGCATGCCTAAATGTTCGCTTTCCTTCCATTTTATGCATTCAGTGAGGCAATTTAGGTTAAAAACTCCCTGTAAACAAGAGGTCGCATCCAACGAGAAAAGGTTTCCCCGTGTGAAATTTTCTGTAGGCTGAAGATCAGTTTGCCAGTTCTCAGCTGGGTGTTTTCAAGATGGATCAGAACTGCCATCTTTTGCAACCCACAACATTTACAGTGACTGCGCTTGTCTGCCTGTGGCCGTGGGCGGCGCTCCCTTGGCAGTGGTACCCGACAGCAGGGCTGGGAGCATCTGCAGGAGGGGAGGCAAAACTGGCAGGCGACAGTCTGCTCCAAGCCAGCTCGTACCAACAGGGAAAGGCTGTTCTGTGTCAGATTCCGACCACAGGAGGCAATGCCTTCCCTCAGGACCCTTCCCTTCCTTACTAACCTACTTAGATGGTGCTCGAATACAGAACTTCTACCCCCAGACTACTTCTCTTTCCAGAATATGTGCTCTGTAGGTATTTTATTAATTAATTAATAATCTCTTATTCTATTTACTTTAATTATTTACCTAAATCTTTATAATAGTGACTGTGTATAAATAAAAATGACAAAAAAGTTCTTTCTCTGCAGAATTTTGGTTTCAAATTCCAATATCGTGGAGATCTTGGCATTTTCTGGAACAATTGTGTTTATGCTTTTGGTAGAGACTAGGCGACTTGTATAATCTGAATGTCAGCCAGGACCCAGTAGATTCTGTTAAGAAGAAGAATCTTTCTTGTTTCCTTTGAGTCAGGGCATCAAATGTGTTCTGATGTGATGGATCACAACAGCAGAACAGTTCCTTTCTCCCTTTGCTTCATCTGCTTCAAGACATGAAAGAGAGAGAAGGCAGAGCAAGGAGAGAATATGCAAGGTGAATGAACACAGTTCAGAAGGTAAATTTGAAACTCTAACAAGAACACGACCAAGCCAAAAGCTGTTGAATGAAATATATGAGTGGGTAGATCTGCAACTGAGCAAGTTGTCATAGGTCAATTTTTATTTCAAGAAGCCTGTGACAAATTATCCCAGTTGGAGTTAGAGCTCTAGAATCTCCACTTCCCTTAAGTTTTTATACCAGCAGGTTTCTCTGCATTGGTCCAATAAGATCTGAAAACAGACAGAACTCATTTATGCTCTTATGTCATATAAAAAGGATGTTTATTTTCCTTATGTCTCCCGTGGGTTTATATCTCACTAAAAACCTCTGGATTTGTCTTCACCCAGGGAGTAAAATTTTGCTTTTTGTTGAACGTTGGTTCACCTGAATGGAATCACTCAACGTTCTGCTGGTGTTGCTGAAAGTACGATGCATCTGTCAGACTTGTTGGTCCCCTATGGGTCTGTTTTTACTAGCAGGAAATAAGATCAAAATCATGAAATAAATGTAAATAAGCCTGTCTCTCAAATTAATGATAGATGCTGTCCATACTCAAGAACCAACCTAAAGCTCTCATTCTCTTCTCTGCTGATGCCTTTAATTATGGTAGCTAGACAGATGGAAAGATCACTGTGCAGGTTTTATTTAAGAGGTTCATGCCATGGTAGCTTTTCTGCCAAGGATAATCAGTTGCATTAAGGAATTTGCCAGAAAGAACAAATCTGTCTTATTTATAGTTAGCTAGGTTCTAATTATTTCTCCTAAATAGGCAGGCAGATAGTAATGTGTAAACATAAAGCAAGCATAGAACTGCAATTACTACAGAGTGGATAGCTTCCCCCAAGCTGTATAATACTTTAAAGATTTACCATCTCACAGAACAGAAACACTTAAATTGGGCAGACCACAAACCTGTCTAAATTTTCAATCATCCATTATTTTCTGTCATGCAAAGAAATGGTAGGTTCCTTTCCCACACTAATAACTACCTGAAGCACCTTGTGTCATAAGAAATGGATCACCAGTGCACAAATCTGGTACTGATAAACGTGAAAACAAGCCCTATGCTGTGTCTTCAGCTCTTGATAGGATTAATATACCAAAGCACAAGCAAAACATAATTAATTCCAGATACTATATTTCTGGTTAAGGAAAGCTGCCTAAAACACCTCATGTACTTAGTATGCCAAGCTCCTAGTGTAGTTTTGCAACAAATATTGCATTGGAAGATTGATGAACACTTGAAAAACAGACCTCGGTCATAATTGATTTCTCCTAAAACCTGACCTCAGCGATGACAACCGTGACGGTCCGTGCTGTGATCAGCCAGATGATTGTGTGCGCCTCATGTGCACTCTCTCCCTGTGGCTAGAAATGGGCAAAGCTGTCTGTCTTTTCTGGGCATCACATGAATGGAATGAAAAGAGTGTCACTAATCTTCAGCAATAGATTTTAGTGGTAGAAGATGAAATGAAGAGAGTTAAGAACGTGGTTATTTGGGCTGCCCAATGAAAGTGTGTATGAAGAGCAGAGGTGCGTTTACACAGGTTTGCTACCAGAGCAACTGTTTCTTTTCCAATGTGCGATGAAGAGAGGGAAGTGGCAGCAGCTGGAGCAGATCTGAGGTTGCACAGTGGTCAGATAAATGGAGGAAGATGATCTCAGGCCGCTCATTGTGGGAGATGTGTGAGAGCTGCCATCTGTGTTGTTGAGCAACTGCTTACAGCCGGCTCCTTCCAGAGCCTCAGGGAGAAAGAGACCTACAGGTGGAGCTGAGAAGCCCTTTTTATTGTTCACCAGCTTACAGGTACTTCAATGGCATCCTCACCAAATGCAGACACACAAAACAGACTTTGGAGTGCCTTTCCAGGGCAGTGAAATTTCCATTGTGAAGGTTCTTGAAAGTAACTTTCTTTTAGTTCTTGGAAGTGAGAAAAAGTGACAGCTGCATGCATTTAAATTCGTGTCGTTAGAGGTGGAAAGGATGCTAATGGTAAAACCTTATTAATATCAATACAGTCATTTATACTGTAATAATGACATAAATAAGCCTCTTCAAAGGATTTAGGACAGGTATCTGGAAAAACATTCTGTCATCTACCTTTGATGGGAGCTTCAAGGCAAATAATAAATGAGCAGATGAAACTTTCTGTAGAAGGTCATGTTTTCAAACATGTCTAAATAACTTCCTCAGTTCCTGATAGCAGTGTGCTAAAAGGAAAAGCAGATCATTAAAAATAGAGAAGGTACTTCCAGATTAGGTCTGGCTACAAAAATCCTAAGGTTTCTCTTGAGAATTGCTAATGAATAAATTAAACTAGCTTCATTTCCAGTGAATTAACATCAAACTAATTTCCAAAACAGTGAAAACTAAAAATAAAAAACGGAAGAAGCTAATTACTTGTGTTCTAACTTTGTTTCTTGCAAATTCTGTCCCCGGTTGTTTTCGCAAATTTAATCGATTGACTAGTTAGAGGCTCAAAGAAAGTGAGCTAGTGCATATAAGTGAAGGGAAATAAATACATGGAATGTGATGAAGCCATGGCTGTACACAAAATATTTAAGCATGATTTGAAAGAAATCTCGAGTTTGGTATAAAGGAAAGATGTCTTATGTGTCTTGAATTACAGAAAGGAGAAACATTTGCCTTGTCAATAATAGCCAGACACTATGATGATTTAAGGCAAGATATCCATAGCAGGTAATGCAGAGTGTTGCAGCGATCCAAGCTGTCCAAAGTTTTTGCTGGAGCTTTAGGCAGACTCGCAGCCAGAGGACAGCCCAGGAATAGTCTTCAAACTACTCTCATTTCCTCTCTGTTCAGCTCTGAGAGGCTGCAAATTTTCAATTTCTGAAACCTGAGAAAGGATTCAGGAAAGACCAGCCAGGGGATTTTTTCAGTAGGGTATATTTTAATCACTAGCTGGAGGGCTCTTACATGCTACTTGCCAGAGGCATTTATTAAAAAACTAGTTATGAATATGCAAGACACTATTTACAGGAGATGAAGGGATGTCATGGTTTGAGCTATTGCTGCTTTAAAAATATATCAGATTCAGTCTGAAGCAGCCCATGAACTAATTACTTTGGTAATGATGTTGTTAAAATGAACAAGAAGTGAATTATGGAGACAGTCAAATTCAAAAGGGTCAGAATAGGAAAAGGACCACATGAAAATGCAAATCCATTTAGGTCGAAAAATCAACAAAGAAAATAAAATTATTCTTGAGCCAACACTATACTTTAAATACACGAGGAACTTGATTGTAAGGGAATTACCCCAGCACATGAAATCAGGCAGATGAGTATCTTCCTGAGCCGGGTCTTGTAGGAATACAGTGCAGTAGGGTAATCTTAAAAGTATTTAGACTTCAGGTGGTAGCATAAAAGTTATTTAGTGGAGTTCACTGTGCTAACAGAAGGTGAAAGCTTTTCAGAAGAAGAGTATTCCAAAGGACAATATTGTTGGGTTGTCACTGCAAAATTTAATCATGAGTCTTTTATATATATTCCAGAAACTTTTCGTGGGAAGCAAGGGATGTGACTCCTCTGTAAGAATAGTAGAATCAAGCTTTTGGTTTGAGCTGATCATGAGAGAGACTGTGAGAGAAAATATTTCCTGTATGACTTCTTAGCTGTGTCTCCAGTCAACAGATATTATTCTACTGCTTTGGAAATTGTTATTATTATGTATTATTATATATAATAGAACATGTTTTTATCTTAGCTCTGCTTCTGTTGTTTCAGACTCATCTTTCTGGAATCACAGGAGTAAATTAGACCCGTATTAGCAACAGCATAGTTTTAATCGATATACAAACACATATTAAAAAAAAAAAAGTTGATGTGCTGAGTAAAATTCTTGCTCCATTAAAATTACAGACAATTTTTGCCAGTACTTTTAATTGGATCAAGATCCTGTCCCATGTTGCTTCTCTAGAACTGTACAGAATACCCAGATGATTAAAGTTTCTTTACAGTGTAGAACTGAAAGCCAAACACTTCATCCATTTCAGCTCTAAAAAAATGTGTTCTCCTGACTAAAAAATTTCCCAGTCTGTTGATGACTTGACTTTACTACAGAGAGATTTGGTTTATTTCTGGGTTTGAGATGGAGTTCTTTGCAATTTGGGTTCATGTAGGGTCGCTCTAGGCCCCTGAGCAGCCCTGTAAAGGACTGCATTCATTAGCATGGGAGCTACATATTTCCTGGAAGCAACTTTTGCAGGAAAGATTAATCAGTAGGGGTTTTGTTATTTTCCCCCCTTTTATGAACTTTCATTTTATGAACAAGGAATTCAGGAATTCCTGAAAAATTGCAATCTACCCCTTAAGATACCACGTTAATTAATTCAATTCAGTTAAAACACTGATTTATGTTCTGAAAGTGAGTCATTTTTCATTTAGCTACAGAACACTTCATTTTCTACTTCAAAGGGGAATAAATAGTTCACAATAAATATTATCTCCTCTTTAAACATTTTTATTGATGGCATGCCTTCAATGCTAGGACCGTGCAGTTATTTAATCCAGTTCCTAAGTGAGGTCGATCTTAGAATCATAGAATAGTTTAGGCAGCAAGGGACCTTCAAAGGTCACCTAGTCCAACTCCCCCTGCAATGAGCAGGGACATATTCAGGTTGCTAGGTCAGAATCTTGTACACATATCCATACAATGTACATTGTAAAAATATTAAACTTGGTGAAAAATTACACAGCATATAGAATACAGTAGCCTCTTTATGGTTGTCTTTGAATTTGCATTCAGTCAAACCATCGTTATCTAAAAGTTGTGGATACATTGCTGATGAAAAGCTAATGAAAGGAATCAAATTTGAAGAATGATAGCAGTTTTGATAGATTATTTTCCTGTAGGGTTTAAAATTTAGGAAAAACATCCTAAATCTGAGCTGTGAAATAGGCCTTTCCTTCATCCTCTAACATTTTTTTCCTGATAATTAGTAAGAAACATGCAACAAAAATTGTAATTTGTAATCCAGTCATATCTTCCTCCTCTTCTGTCTCTAGCTATTTTGTCTCATGTGCAGGAGAAGGGGCGGGGGATGGCGGTGTGTGTTTTGTTGTTGTTTCTTTGTCTCTGGGATGTTCTTATCCTCGTTTTGTTTGTTATTAAAATCCCTGCTCAAGGCAGGGAATGCTGTTCAGCCTCGCTGTGTACTAACCCAGCCTCCTCAAGTACTGTCTGCTGCAGTCTGAGATGTTATGCAGGAGGGACTGGAATGGCTACATTACAAAGGAGATAATCATTTTGAGTAGCTGTTTTTCCCTTTTCGGTGGTTCCTCTGATCTTTTTTCTTTGGGACATAAGAACATCCCATTCTGTAGTATTTCTTTCCATACCTGTGCTGGCATGGGGGATGCTGTCCTTGCTTATAGAGGACTGAATGCAGAACCATCTGTTTAGTTTGGAGAGACAACACTCACCATGTACCCATTTGTTTCTATTTGTTTTGGTTTCTCTGTGCTGTGATTTTCTGGTGCGTGTGAGAAAGCTCTGATTACTGAAGTAGTTCGTGGGGAAATATGCAGAGAGCTTGTTTTTCTCATATGCTCTGGTATTCTTAAGTTTCACCTACATTTATTGTAGAATTACAGAATCATAGAATATCTCAAGTTGGAAGGGACCCGTAAGGATCAATATATCATAAGGATATACTGTTATTTATTTCCTGCGTATGCTTTCTTGAACTTAAGACATAAATATATGATTTTGAAATGTATGGTAGGTTCTTGATGGGAAATTGAAGGCTGTGAAAATAGATTTCTAATGGAATTTAAAAGCATAGACATATTTTAGTATTCATTTGAATACTACCCAGGCAATTAGCGGATAAGAACTATTCGAAGTCCCTTGTAGCACGAACTTAGGGAGTTTGGCCCAGGTCTCACAAATGGCTCATTCAGAGAACCTCACCGATGCTATGACAGATCCTGCTGGTCACTGACTCAGCAGGGCTCAGGTGGGCACCCAGCATCTCTCCCATGCACGGCATCCAGCCACACACTGCAAAAACAGGGCATAAAACCAGTAACCAAGCTTGAAGCTGCTGCAGGTAGAGAGCCCAGCACCCTCTTTACCGTCTGTTTTTCTTTTTTCTCTAAATCATGTTGGAGTTAGATTTGCATGCTGATGAGTAAGATAGCTGAAAACTTCATTAACTTATAAGAACACAAAATCACACCAGATTGTTTAACTCGATTAATCAGAAGTAACTCTCACAACAGATTGAAGAGTATTAGAACAAAAAAGGGTGTCCTCCCTGCATGTGTCTTCCTGCGGTGCAGCATACAGATGGCCATCTCTAAATCTCAAATCTTCAACTGTCAGAGAATCCAAAATGAGGCAGGAAGACCCACGTTTACCAGTCACTGTAATCAGTGCGCGGCAGCCACCAGGGTCAAGCCCATGAATACAGCAGCTGTTCCCAAGCCCTGAAGAAGGGAGCTAAGGACTGGGTGACAGCTCTCCTCAGTGCTGTGCTCTGGACTTCACAGCATTTGCAAAAAGTTTCTTTATGCAATAATCAATATTTTCTGCATTTCTGAAGGAATGAATTTCACCCAGCTGAATTCTTGGGGATTTCTCTTACCCTCTTTCTTTCTTTTCCCTCAGCTCTCAGAATGCAAAATCAGCTCTGAGAGGGAATGTCCTCTGACATAGCCGAGTGTTTTCCCTTTCTTTCAGACTTTCACTAGAAGCCCATCAACAGCTATAAAAATATTATCTTTCTTTAGTTATGGCTATGTATCAAAGAACCTCATCAGTAACTGTGCAGCCTGTGCAGGTTGGTGAACTTTGTCACGTTCCAGCATTGAAGGAAGTCAAATATTAAATGTTTTCACTAAAGAGATGAAGTCATCCTGTGCACTGAGAGCACTTGGCTCTTCTGTGCCTAGATCAGGTGCTATGATGGTATTTCAAAAAAGAAACAGGGATACATAGGGAAAAAACTCACGCTGTTTAGATACGATAATTCACACACACTAAAGTGAGATCTCATTTCTCCTTTTCCCCAGTATTTGTGACAGCAGCCCTGAATGGGGGTTCCTACAATGTGATGCAGAAAGAGTCTCTGGAGAACTAGGTGCTGTAATCTCTGTTTAAATTTAGTATTAGGGCTGCATGCCCTTGGTTGCTCCTCTGGCAGTTGTTGAGGCTTAGCTGATTGATTTCTCAACTTGCGAGCGGGCATCTGTAGAGAAGACATTGATCTCTCTAAAGCTGGTCACATTATGTCCTAGGATAATAATCAGCTTAATTTAGGTTTCCAAAGATATCTATGAATGAGGTTGGGGGCTGTGTCACTACAGCCCCCTGCTCTCAGTTATGATGTTCAGACCGTGAATTGCTCACCTCTCTTTTATCTCCGAGATTTTAACATACATTGGAAAAACAAGCGTTGTCATCTGGATACACAGAGAATTTTTATTTTTAGCCCAGCTTTCTATGCAGCCCCTCCTTTTTTAATTTGTCCCTGCCCCCCACTGCCCTAAGTGCTGTTAGCGTGTGTGAATGTGGATGCATGTGAGTGAATGGGAGTGCGTGACAGAGGTGACAGATCATCAAATAACTGCTGTCTTTCCCCTCCCCTCTCTCCTCTCTTCAATCATTTTCTGAAACAACATTAACATGTGATAACGCACACTTACTCTCTCATCCTGTCTGCTCAGTGGAGACTTTGGTGTGTGGATGGAGGAATTATTTTGTTTTGATGTACAGGTTTTCTTGTATTCCTTATATTAATGCTACAGAAGGCAACATCACACCAATACGTCTTTCTTATGCACAGAGAGGACTGGGGCCAGCAATGCCCCAACATTGGTATCCCGTGCTTTTAGGGGCAGAGCTCTGTGTCCTTGTGTGTATTAAACTAATTCTCCTTTAGTATAATTTCAGTGTCAGTTTTGTTTTTATAATATGTGTCTGTGATCAGTGACCGTCAGAGCAGAAAAGAAATGAAAAACCCTTGGAAAGAAGCTCCGTTTTCTTTGAGTTTATCGCAGTGAACTGCTTTCAAAAGAAAGCAAAAGAGAAGGGAAATACAGCTGCAGCTGATGACAAAGGAAATGGAATTTATTTAAACACAGCTGGAAACAATGCTGGAGATTAAGACAGTGCTTTGAAATAGTTTTTGTAGAAAACTTTACAAACAAATTCAATTTTCTCTCAGGCTGACATGCTTTGTGCACTAACTTTTGGGAACATTTGCAATGTGTCTGGATGCTGATGCAATTGTTAATAGTAGTGTTGCCTTCTACTTATGTGTTGTGAAAAAAAAGTATGTTGTTCTCAAAGTAGTCTGATAAAGACCCTCTACTTGTCCTTAAAATTCCTTTTCTAACCAGTTACATCAAATTCCTCTATTTGGATGGATATTATTTTATTTTTTCTGCATGGATCTTCATGGTACTGATCTTACGCTGACCGTACAGAAGTTACCTATGGCTACTCCCTTTGCAGTGTGAGGGAGAGACACTCATGTTCTTAAATGGGCTGAAATTTTGGGTTTATCAACCAAAATATTTTTTTCTTTTGTGCACCATTGTAGTGTTTTGTATTGTTAAAAAAAAAAAAAAATAGAAGTTAAAATTTGATTGCTTTTTATTTAAATTGCAAACACTGACTGTCAAAAAGATCAGTAAACTTTGTAGCTGACTGGGAACTACCAAAAAAGCAAAGCTGGAGTTGTATATTTTAAGTCTCAAAATGCAATTCCAAATAAGTTTATGTGCTTGTAATGTAACCAGTACTGGGTCAGGAGGGTGAGGAAGTACCTCATACCCCACAGTGCTAAGCTGTGTTTGCAAGAGGGCTCAGTTACTGATTTTGTAGGTGTTTTCTGTTTCTTGTTAGGGAAGGGACCAGAAGTGGATGCCGCTCAAATAAATGGAGGAGGTTTTGTGTGCCTGCGGTCATTCCTGTGCCACACACACTGTTCCTCACTGGGTAATCCTGTTGAGGAAGAATAAAACACTATTAAAGCTTCCAGTAAATCTTTTTGTAGAATAAAATCGCTGACATAGCTTTTGGATGACAGTAGAAAGTGGCGTAGCTTGATGATGCAGTAACGGGTTAGAATCTGTGGATTCCTGATTTCTAGTGCCACCTGTGACACTAAGCCAACACACATGCTTAGTCAGATACCTCAGGTTACTTTGTCTCAGTCTCCCAGTTTGTAAGTACTAAAGTTTTCACATTCACCCTAATGGAGTCTTTATGCAAAGGGAAATAAGTACACTGAAGAGGAGGAAAGAAGCCCTGTTGCTCATACTGAAAGGTATTACAGGTGAGGCTAGACAGTAATGTGTTATCTGAAAGGCTTTTATTCCTTGCTGCCTCAGAAACAATTGAGCTTTAACACATGCATAGCTGATCCTGACAGCACGTCTCTTTATCTATTAAATATCATTTGCACTGCAGGCTGGCTGAGAAGAACGGTATTCAGGGGAGTGCAATTTCACTGCCACAGCATTGATCAAAAGCATTTTCTTTTAATGCAAACAGAGAAGATACAGAGTATATACGAATGTAAAATGTAGATCTAGAGCACTGAAAGACTTCTTTTCTATTAGAAGATAAATTTATTTCATTAATATAGTGGTGAAGAATGTTTGAATTCTACTTCATGCAACTTCCAATGAGACAGCACAGTAACAGGCACCTCTGTGTATGGGATCTGGGTATAACAGGCATTTGGCACTGAATTATTCAACTACAGTGACAAGCCATTAACTCCATTCCTGCAAAGAATCACTTGTAATTTTCCTTCCAAGGACAGTGTGTGATGAGCCTCTTAGAGGGAAAAGATGCTTTTTCCAGTCCTGGTACTAGAGTTGGTTCTAGGGAGAGCTGGGCTTGGCTTCTGCCTCTGCATAAACTGTGTGTGGTTTAAGCAAATTACTTATATCCCCTGTACTTCAGCTTATTATTAAATAAGAGTAGTGTGACCTTCTAACCCTCTTCTGCATTTTGGAGAAGTAACTGTCTCCATGTGTTTACACAGTGCCCAGCACAATAGAGTCCCAGGTTTGGGTGGTGCTTACAGGCACTACAACAACAACAAAAGTAGCAATAGTAATAAAACACAAATTTTCAAAGTTTGCACCATGAAGTTTCCTGAAATAAGAAAAACAACATTTTGTCTGAGAAAGTTCTTTGTAACTGGATATAATTGCCTGCACGACTATTAGCTGACTTGCTTTCTAGAACATTACAATCCAAACTGCTTTTTCTGCTCTTCAGGGTGAGTGCATTTCAGTGCTTTATTACTCATCATAAAGGAGAATGTACTTTATTCTACATTAGAGTCACAGTCTGTATTGCTGTTGTATTAATGAGATTTTTAATCACTTTCTTACTAATTTGTTTTAATAAAAATATTAGTTTACATTACTGCTAAACTTCCTTAATTGCTTACTATAATCATTATAGGAAATCTTGCCAGCTTGTACTACTCATTAGGAAAAATAGCTCCTATTCAATCTAATCCGTGGTGATACTTTCACCAGACCCTTGTTTCCATGTTATAATTGTGAGATATATGGGCCTTAAATGGTCAGGTAGAGGAGACTCTTCAGCGCGGGTATTACAGGGGGAGCATGGAGGACACAGCAAAGATGCTTTGGGGTGTTTGGGGTGCACAAGGATGCAGTGTATGCCAGAAGTGACTGGTAAAGGCACAGCCAAAGTGCTCTGGCAATCTGAGAAATGCTGTGGTGCTTAAAGCAGGAAGGAGAGACTGGCATGACATGACTCACATACATCATAACTGCCCTCTACTCTCTTTATTGGGCTTGTGAGACTGGTTGTCTCTATGCTTCAGCAACAAGTGCTTGCACAGATAGTCTTGACAGTAGAAATAAGTTCAGCACACCATTTGAACTTCTCTAATCTCCTTCTGAGCAGGGGTAACTAGCCAAGGGTTCACTCTGCAAACAGATCTACACTGCTGCCAGTGCTGGAACAAATTTGTTCAGAGATGTCTTGCATCACAGAGTGTGGGCACATCTTTGGAAAATCAGAACAGAATCTTTCCGTATCACTCAACGAAATAGTGTTCTTGCTATTTAAAGGTGCCAGGTATGGTCTCCAAAAGTTTCAAAATTTTCTTTTCAACAGCAGAATTTTTTTCTGCCACTTCTATGGAAGGACAGGATGCTGCAGTTCCCTCTAATATTCATTCTTTAGTTGAGTCTGCTGCGTAGTGTCGGTGGGTAAGACGAGGACATCACTTGACTTAGAACTGGATGGAAGCCTACAGCTCACTATCTGTCCGAACTCTGAGTGGTAAGAGGCTTCATTGTTTTGTTTTTTTTAATTATGCTGGGAAATCAAGTCCTTAAATCGGAACGCTTCATTTATCTCACAAAATAAGACTGGTTTTAGCATGACCCAGTAAAGAACGTAACTAATATCGTGCCTGTTATTTACGGTCAATTTTGCTTGGCTTCTTTCTGAGTTGAATTCAGACCAATTAGACTAGCTTTTGGGATATCAGGTGTTCATAAGTACTGGTGACTACAGTGCTCATTTATTACGTAGTAAATTACACAGATTTTGTGATAGTGGAGATAACTACTTCCTGACACCTCAATAATTAGGTTGATAAGTATGTGTCTGTGTGCAGAAATGCTGCGTTTATGTTACAATCCTAAATCAAAGTCTCTAACTAGCTTTTCATTTAAGAGTTTCCTTGTGAGCGATTGTGAGTGGCTTTCTCACATATTGTATCTGGTAATGATGTTTAAATCGTCCTACATGGTATACATTGATTTCACTTGACTTAATATGAAACCATAGGACTATAAGTTGAATATTCACTTCTTTGTTTTCAGCATTTAAAGTTGAAAGGCACAGTATACTTTCTAGTTCCTACCACCTTCAGGTCTACCAGGGCTGAAACCTTGACACCAGTGCTAATAAGCCTTTGTTTCCAGAATGCTAAGAGTGAAGTAGCTCACCTCTTTTCTCACGGCTTCGTAAAAGCTGTATCGAAACTGTCTGTAGGATACAATCCACTGGGGCTTGCCTTTGTTTCTCTTTTTTTTCTTTTTTTTCTCTCTTCTTTCTTAAAAGCACCTGGGGACTTGAGACCACATTCCCAAATAGAAAACTGCAGGGCTTCTGCCTGAGGTTTGGATTCAAGTCCATTTCTGCTGATCTCTGAAGTTCTGTGCTGGTGAAGCTCAAGGTGGGTTGTCACCAGCAAAGGTGCTCCCTGGGTAGTATTCTGGAGCTTGGTGCTCGCTGACATGGATTTTATTCATTGGGTGAGCGGAGAAACAAGCAGGATTATGAGCAGAATAGAAAGGAATGGTTCAAATGAACAGAGAAAGTGATTTGTCATGTAAGAGCTGTGCACAGCCATGAGCCTTTCCACTTCTCTGCCATATAAGTGACTAAGGAGCAGTAGGGAGCCCCATTACCTCCCTGTATGTGAGCTACTTTATCTTCATAAATGGGAAAGGGGCCAGTGCCAGATTGCTTTTCTCCTGCTATGCAGGAGGGCAAAAGGTGGGCAAGCAAGCATGTGAAAAATACTAAATCTTGATGGTATTTTTCATCCTTTTATGTAGATCTATTTGCTGATGTTTCTGTATTTGTTCAACTGAGCCACAGCAAATAAAAGAGGAAAGCAAGCTTCTAAGGAAAGAGACAAAACTGTTTTCCACTAAAAGCAGAGAATAACTGAGAGAATAAGATAATATTTTGATTTTTTTTATTTGCTAAAGCTGTATTACACTAATCTGTTAATATTTATTTATAATATGTACCTGTTTTAGTAAAAAGGCTGATGTGCTAATCAGAGCAACTTCATGGACGGTAGTTGAAGTTTAGAGCCTGCGCATCCAGCTGTGCTGAAAGTGCAGAGATCGCCTTGCAGCAATTGTTCTTGAAAAATATTTCCAGTTTTTGTTACCAAGAGTAAATCAGCTTCATGCACTAATGGGGTAATATGAACCAGTCTGAGTTATGAGAACCTCTCAAGAAAAAAGCAGATCCCAATAGTACTGTGTTTTAATAAAGATACTTTCCTTCCACTGTCAAAATGGATTCCCCCAGTTTTATATTTTTATTGCACATGCTCTACCAGCTGAGGGAATACCAGTGTTCTGCCCAATTCAGCTTTAGCAAGGCCATCACTTCAAAATTTGTTGTATTCTATTGTATAATATGTTAATAAATGCTGATAATAAGAGATATGTGGATTGAATGAACAAGCTGTTTATAAATCTCAGGAAATTTTCAATTAGAACATTTAATCTTCGGGATGTACAACCAGCTAGCATTCACAAGATGCAGACGTGAGAAATATGGGTTTAATATTTTAGAATTCTCATATATTTTCTTGAGTGGTTACTTGTCCATTGTGGTTGCAAAGGCTCTTCTTTATGAAAAAAAAAGGAGCTTTCTGTCAGCAAACGATATTTTCAGTGTAAAATACAGTGAAATAAAAGGAAAGAAAGAGAAAACAAGTTGACTGTAGTTAGATAATGGCACTGTTTTAGTCAATAGGTCAGCTACTTGTGACTTAATCAGAGGTATTTACTTTATTGACTAAATGACACATTACATTCTTTTGTGTGTACGGAACCATGGTAATGATGATGCAGCTGCTGGTGAATGAGTTGGGCTCTGGTTTGAATCCCAAGTGTTGAGCATGAAATAATCCACCTGGATTATTAACACACCATTTTGAGTTTACAATGGAGGAGGTTAGGGGTTTTTTTTGCATGTTAATAGTAAATACATTTAGCCTCTGAGATACCGTAAATACACTACACGTTTAGGATGGCAACGGTCTATTATACAACAAAGATCTTTGCTCAGCGTGAATTTCAGGTAATAAAGCTGAACACTGCAGTTCAGTGTAATACATTTCAGACTTAGGGCACTGCCACACAAAGGTGTGCAAGTTATTACGACCAAGTTTGTCTGCTGAAGTAGCTGGATTGCCAGCAGACTTGTTCTGGCTTGCACCATCCTGGCACAGGAGCTCCTGTTACAGACCTGCCGTTTGACTTCGTGCACTTTTCAGTGCACCAGCTTTCACAAATGAGCAAGACTCTCATCTATTTTCATTTTGTTGTTTGCATTCATCACAGTAACGAGCAGCACAAGCCTTTATTATATTTCTGAAACACTAAATCATCCAGTGTGGCTGGGTTGCCCGGAGAGGTTGTGGATGCCCCCCACGTTTCTATAGGCTCTCAAATCTCTGTTTCTGTCATTTTGTATGTCCTTTTAGCTGCATCAGCTCCAGCTGTTGCAGTTCACAGGACACCTAAGCTGAAGTGTCAGTTTAGAGATGGAGTGTTGGCTTAGTCAATTTTACAATACAGAGATTTTTTTTTAAGCTTTCCTTACAAAAGCAAATTTGAGTCTAAATGAATTTTTCTACTTTTATGGCAGCTTGAGGCTACCATGGGTGACTTCTATCTTTAAACTGCTCTAGTCAGCACAGTAACAAGTTACTGCCATTGAAAACTGGGTAATTATCAGTTTCCCCAAGCAGGGAACGCTATATACCCAGCAAATCTGTCTAACTAGATTAGGAAACCTGGAGTGAAGGCATTTTGCCTTGCTTTACCTGAGGGCTAGGTGCTTCTAAATGTCCTTTCTAAATTCTGCTTAAAACACCTTTCACTCCAACCTGCCGATTTCTCCCTGTCCCAGTCAAGCACTTTTACCCGTCTCCCTTCTGCTTCCTCATTGTAAGAACACGTGAAGTGTACTGAATATGCCAAGAATTTTTCAATTTTCAACAATTTTCTTCTCTCTTGAAGACTTTTCTTGCTTTTTTCCTCTTTTTTTTTTTTGATGATGCGTAAAATTTAAGGCACCCCTGGTTCTATGTTGGAATAACACTGTGTCCATTTACAGCCCTGGTGACTCCAACAGATGGGAATGGTGTGCCAGAGGAAGGGTGATGAGAGGGCCTTGAATTAGTCACAGCCTTGAGATCATATTAAAAACACAAACTCGCAATTACCTAAATATTACATTAGAAGTTAATAAAGTAGATATTAATTTGGTAAATAGAGACGAATTAGAAATCCTGAGTGAGACAGATTTAATATAGAGCTTGAAAGTCAGACTCCCTGACCCTCACCCTTGCAGTCTTGCTCTGAAGGTCAAAACCTGTCAGCAGCAGAAGTTAAAAATCCTGTGTTGGACAGTCTTTGAGCAACTCCGAATACAACATGCCTTCTGCCCACCACTTTGGGGTACACTGCGGACCGGCCCTTCCTCAGCAGGTACCAGGTGCCTGGGATTTATCGTACCCCGCTGCCCAGGGCGCAGCAGCACAGGCGAGGGACGGGTCTCATCCCCTCTGCTCAGCTGCCCCTTCTTGATGGTGTGGGTGCTGTGCATTTTTGATTGAACTTTGAACAAAGAGATGATGCAATTACGCTCTTAGAGAAAATAGAAAGGGATCAAACGTTCACATCTGGGTGCTAATTCTGGAGATTCTCCTGGGTACGTTATCTTTTGTTCGGGGAGGATATTGAAAAACATTAAGAGTTGTGAAGATACTGTTAACAGGCATCACTGGTTTACAGTTAATTGTAACTGTTGAGAATGTATTGATTTTTAGTTTGGAAGTCTCTTCTACTGTGAACCCTACCAGTACTGGGTAGCTCTTCTTTGAGCTAGTTAAAATCTTCAGTTATGACAGGGAGGTACAGTGTGGCTGTGTCAAGCAGATGCCATTTGGATAATGGTTTTTTCTGATGTTTGGCTTAAATTTCGACCGTTACATTGTCAAAACCTTTGGACAGTTAAAGAACTTCTGCGCTACCTTAAAGAATAATCGTCAATGCTTTAGTCATAAGACAACTCTGAGAAACTTGATGCTGAGTTTCCACATGTGCAAAGAACATAAACTGACTCTTTTTGAGACAAATGAAAAGCAACCAGTTGAAATAAAATTAAATTGTGATCCAACCTGTAATCTCACAGTAACTTTTAGTGGTTACAGTTAATGTGAATGTACAGTTTTTTGCTTCAGTCATTATTTTTAACAGTTGAGCCTGTCTAATTATTAGCTGGATTGTGAAGTCAATTCCTTTCGTGTGTTCAATAACTCATCTTGTCTAAATTGTTTCAGTTCCTCAGAGATAGCTTTTGAATATGCATTACATATTGCAGCATAATAACTAGGAAGTCATTTTATGTTGCATCTCATTAGCAAAATAAAGTATCAAAACAGGTTTCCTTTCCTTTAGAGGAAGCTCTTCAATTAGCTCTGGAGAATAATTCACCCTCAGTTCCCTCACACATGTTAATACCTATTCCTGAATGTTTGATCTTAAATACTAGACTATATTCACTTTAATTGCATTGCGTATTGTTTACTTTTCCTCTTCAAGGATCCTAAAAGGCTAGACGTAGTTCTAACTTTAAATCACAAGCTTGAATCAAATAGTTTGTTCTGTGCTTGGCACAATGTTTATGGGATGGACTTTCTCAGGTCTTGCTTTCAGTAAGTTGCAGCTGGCTGCTCACGTTGCTCCTTCCCATAGGGCAGGACTTTGGGGTACGACATGTGGTGGTGGTAGAGCCCTCAATCTGGCGCTACTTCTACAGCCCACGAAAGAGAGAGTGCAGAACTTGCTCCACAATTGTTTGAGGTAACACATCAATATATGGCCTATAAAAAAAAAACATATTTATGTAGTTCCAAAAGATGAGTCACGTTGTAAACAAGTATATCCTTGCATACCATCTGGGATGACTTCATTCCCTGCTGCAGCAGAACACAACAATCGCTCAAGTGTGTGCTGTAATTCCACCCGGCAGCTTAGGACAGGAGAAAACTCAACCGTACATCCAAAACTAGAGGGAAAAGCTATAGGAGAGTATACAGTGCTTTGGTCAGAACATAGTTTGTCCTCTGAGATCTTAGGGCTATATAGTCCTGTCTGTAAATACACATTTTAACTACTGGCTTTTTTGTTTGAGTTGGGTTTTTTAATGCTTTCCCAGATTATTGTGTTTTCATAAGGATAGAGATTCTCAGCAGAGTCCCTGGACTCGGGGGATGTGTCCCAGGAATGACAGAGAAGTGTGAATATCTGCTAGAGCCCAGCACTTGTGCTTACAATTCCTAGCCTGCCTTTGAAATGCCCTGAGTAATTACTGATCTAGTACAAGGTTTATATTGTGTTTTTTTTGTCATGGCAGTTGCAGGAACCATGAATTGGAAGAAACCTCAGGATTTTTGTAATAGACCACACTGCTTACCAAGAGGCAGGCCATTTTAAATTGTAGAAATAAAGTGCACGTAGGATTGCTGGCCTTTGGAATGAATGGCTGCACTATCACTGCAGCCTGTCACAGTCGTGAAGCAATCTTGTAGATAGAGGAATCTGCTCAGTAAAGCTGTCAGTTAGTAGTCATAATCATATTCAACACGCTTTCCCTTCGTTTGTCCTCATGTAATTCATTATAAATGTTCATATTGAAATCAAGCCTTGCTGAAAAAAGAATCTGATGGAAACACAAGAGATGTTACTGTGTCTACAGGATACTCAATCATTCAGTGGAAAAGACAGATTGTCTGGCTTAAAATTCTGACCTGATTTATAGTAAAAGCGTCTTCATATCCCTCAGCTGTGATAATATGTCTAAATACCCCACACAATCGTTTTTACTGCATTTGTACATGTCTTGTGAAGAATGGATGTAGAGTTCACCAAGCCTAATGTACTGAAGGTTGTTATGAAAAGTCAGTAAAATAGAGGAGTAGGAAATAGATGTGAGTGATGTACAAGGAAACAAATTGCATCTCAGTGGGACATGGCCTGAACAGAGCAATCATTCTTATTCCTCAAGTAATTTCCATTTCTCCAGGGAGCTGCTTTATAATTAATGCTCTTTATTTATGGTATATTTATGCCTGAAAAAAAAAAAATAGAAGACTTGTCCTTCAGCAAGTGTCCCAGCATGCAGGCCAGTAATTATTCTTATGTAACTCATGTTGTATGTAGTATAAAGCTCCCATGCAGTGCCTGAACACTGAAGGTCTGCTAATACATTCAGCAAGCACAAGTTAGGAAAAAATAATTCTTTAGAGTGGGGCTAGAGAAAAAAATATCCCTTTGACTCTCCAGCCCATCTGTACTGACGAGTGGGCTCAAGGTTCGATGCTGTCATATTGCAAAAACTGTAGATGTAGCAGAAATGAGCTCTTCTCTCCATCCTGCCGCCCCTGCATTGCCTGAGGAAAAGCTCTGGTCCTGTGCTGGAGGGCTGGCAGAGATCCCCGTGGGAAGGCTCCTTTGAAGGTTTGGATCAATCCTCATCATTTGTATGATGAGTAAACCTGTAGGAGCTGCTTCATTTCCAGGCACTTTGGACCAAGTATCACAGTTTGATTCCTGATCCCTCGAATCCCTTCTTTATCCAAACCCTACAAGTGTTGCGTAGCTACAGCTCCGAGCTCAGCTCCCATGAATAGACGTTTCTGCCGCGCTGTTCAAGCTCTATCTCCATAATCTGTGAATGCACGAGTGAGCTAATATCTGTCGAATGAAGCAGAGTACAAGTCAGAAATATTTCCTCTTTGCATTAACTTGTTTAAGGTTTTCTTTTTATTAAAATCCCACCGCTTTAAGCAGCAGTTGTTACTATTTTCACAAGTCCCTTTAGGGAATCTCTGACTTGGTTGACCCAGCTGCAGAATGCTTGATACTGTGGTTTCTATCACTAAAAGAAGATAAGCTCACCACCACTAGTATTGTTTGTAACTTACAAGAGAATGAAAGTATTTCTGAACTGGTTTTAAGAAATAGAAGCTTCTAAGTCAAAACTTGATCTAAGCATCTCTTGATTACAGGTATTTTGGAGAAAGTCAGGATTCCAGACAGACACATTTGATCTGTGCGAGTAGTAGGTCAAGGTTACTTGGTCAGAATTCAGTAAAAACCACAAATATTCCATTTCACTTACGTCCTGTAGTAGCAAGCAGGACTTCAACTTTATGCAAGCAGTAAGGAGAAAATGGGCCATGTTTGTACTGGCATCTGAACTATACAAGCGCCAGGTTCAAACTCAGCAGTCTCTGTCTTGTCTGTCTCCTACCGAACAGGTTCATTTTAATTGATCCATAGCATAAACAATTACAGTACTGACATGGCTCCTGACTTTTGGAATTTAAAGTCTCATAACTCTGTATCGCTCCTGATATTAGGTAGTTTTATTAAAACCGTGTCTTTTGCCATCCAGTGGTTATGTGGGCAAGCCAGCTTTTCCTGTATTGCAGTTTGAGAATGTGGCTGTTGTACATCTAAAATATCAGAGACACACTAAAAAATGTAAATACATTATTTGTGGGGGAAAGATTCACACTTTTAAATAAATCTCTTGATTTTTTTAAGGCCTGACTCACAATTTCAATGCTAGTGTTGGCAATACTGCTGGTTTTCTCCAGATGGTTCTTTTTGAAAGGGAAAAATCTCACTGTACTCTGTGGGACACTTATCTTGAAATTCAAATAGTAATGCTGGATTTGTAAAAGAAAGACAAAGAGGAAGAGAATGCACAAATCTAACAATCCTGGGACAGGTGTTTAAAACTGGATTATATTCTGTCTTGTCTACTCAGGGATGTTCAAAAAAATTAACTCGAATTTGGGTTTGAAAGGTAGTAGTGAAACCATATTAAATCATTTTTGCGTACATGCAGTCAGAATTTAAATGGTCTCAATTTGCTTTAGTTTGTTTCACTATGAAATGAATTAATGAAACCAAGTTGTGCCACCTTTATTTCTGAGTGAAAGTCCATCCACTTAGTAGAGCTAATCTACATAATTTGCCTTAAATTGACACCTTTTGGTTAATTTAGCTTCTCTTCCTGAACGTCCTTGACATGGCTGGGAGATAGCAAAGGGCCGGCAAGGGAGTTAATGACTGTCAGATTCGGTGAGATTCTTTCTTTTTTATGCTTACCTCGAGATTTTTCAGGCTCCTGATAAACCCTGTGGAACATGCTGTCTTCCTCCCCGATGAAGTCAGTGAAAACTCAGCTGCAAATGGTGTGAATTATGTATGTTGCAGATGATGTATTTGTACTTCTTTAAGTAGATGCACATAAAGACCCAGCTGAGGTGGTTTTGTTGTTCCACCTCGAGAGTGCAGAGCTGCCAGCAAAGGGCACCTTCCATTCCCGAGTTCCCTGCATCGCGTAAACATGGGAAAAGCAGGTGGACAGAAGGTACATCAGTCAGTGCCCAGCTCCTGCATCCAAAATCAGGGTGGCAATTCCTGATACAAGCAACAACGCAACAGGGCAAACTGGGCAAAAATCATACACAGGCATCTTTCTACCATATTAATTCTAGTACATGGCGTTGAGTTAATGTGGGCTTTCTGCTTTCATGCTCCAGCTGAAAGATGGGTGGTACCTGACCCCTGGGAGCGCTGCAGGCAGGTAATACCGGGCCCAACACAGAGCTTGCAAATGCAACGGTAGCTAGACAAATTTTTTCAACTAATTTTAAAAGGCAGTGAGAGGTTATACCGTACCCTCTGTTTCTCATGTGCTGGCAGCATTTCTGATTTAGTGCCAGGGAGTCTAAGGGTGGATTTACATTTGTCAAATCTGAAAGAGGTCTGAATGAGACACCACAGTGATCCTTGGTGTTGTTGAAACTGAAAGCCTGGAAAATGAGTCTGTGTCTTTAAAACATCATGGGGTTATGTGAGATTTAGATTTAATGATCAAGCGTATCCTTTGCAATCCTGCCACACATTTTAAGCTTGGTTTTGTCGTTGTCGTTTTCCCGCATTCTCTCTGTTCTTTCACTTTGTGCAATCAGTTCAAGACTTGTTGAGTTACGGAATAGATATTGCCCATTACTTTAAATATTTGCACCAACTACTGTGCTCTCTTTCAGTTTTAAGAAGCCCACATTTCCTATCACAAGTATCATTTCCTAAATCAGTACCTAGCATTTCGGTGATACAGATCTTTAAAACAGAACTTTGATTTTAATAAATATGTTGTTAAAAGGAAGCAGGTTTTGAGAGCTGTGGTGGCGTTGAACTGAAAAACACTGCTGAAAATCAGAAGAGTCACACAGATCTCACTGGCATCTGAATCCACCTTTAAATTGCACTGTAAAAAGACAGCAGACTCTTGGAAATATTTTAGGAATCTAAGCTATTTTACAACAGAAGTAGATTCCTATATGTGTGTATCCAGACAAAAAGATAGAATAATTTAATTATGCTCCCTCCAGTAACGTACGGAACACTTCAAATCAGACGATTTTTACAGCAAAACCTTTTCTGTTGTTACTTACCGTGTGACTGGAAAGCAGAAAAACTACATAGAACATTCAAATCTGGTTGTGAAGGGTCTGAAGTTTAACAGAGATTAGTTCTTGGGATACAAGCCCTCCTGTCCTTTATATCAAGATATTTTTCTCATACCTGCTTTGCCATTTGCCACATATCATGCCAAGAATTGTGACAGAGATCAAAAGTGCGATTTTATCCTTATTGGAAGGCACTTAGGCAAAATACGTTGTATTTAGAAAGCGACCAATATAATTCAGTTACCCTTCAAAATTATTATTTATGTATTTTCAGTGTAAGTTGTATTTTGGATTGGCAGTTCTCACTACATGTTCCTTTGCTCTCATTCACTATGGAGAATATATGGAATACTCGAGCAGTTCCCAACAAGCCCAGATGAATAGCTGTGAGCTATATATACTTCTGCAGGAGTGGGGTTGGGGTTGTGGCATTTTCACTAGTGATTAAATGTCTTCCAAACCTATTCATGCTGCAGAGCTATAAATGATGGATTTTTCACATTAATGAAAGGAGCCCTTGGAGCCCTCCGGAGTGCACAGTTCTATTTTTACGTTTCACTATCAGAGAATGAGGAAAGATAGACCAGTGTGTTTCTTTTTTTAAAACGGCAGGAACAGAAATTCAGCCTGTTCTGGCCATCTTTCAAGGGCCAGCATTGTTAACCGTTGTTGGGCACAAATTCAGAGCTCATACTGGTTACCTCATTTCATCAGGGGGATTTTTCTTACTCACTTTGAGCTCATTAGCCTACCTGACCTAAAAATAAACATCTGCAGGAAATCTGAAACCCCTCCACTATGAAAATGAAGTGGTATGTGGTCTAAGAAAGGGGTTGTAATTGGAAATCGAGCTTGAAAGTCCGCAAGAAATGATGCTGTGGCTTATTATGTTGTTGTCTGTTCTGTATTGTTACCTGTATCTTGGTGTTTGTGAGTACAGGAGAGGGAGTCTCATGTGAAAGGTTTAGTCCCTTGTGTTTGCTTTTCAGGGAGGATTCTGTCATCCTCTGGATGCCCTGGAAAAAAAAAAAAAAGGCTCTTGATTAAAGCAGAATAGGAAAAAATCTGCCATCCTTAAAGTGGCTGTGATAAAAAAATAAATTAAGAGCAAATTGTCCATTCGTAGGTCATCTTTATCGATCACCCCGAAATAAAAGGGGAATATGTAATTTCACCTTTACCTGATCTGTCTGCAAAAGTGTGTGTAGCTGTGTTTGCATAAATAGTACTCTGTCACCCAGAGCTGATAAGGCAGCAGAAACAATAGATCTTAGACAACAAAGCTGAAGTAATTTATTCTCGTAGCCTAGTATCGCAACAGGTTTGTTTGTATTCTGTTTTCATGAAAAGCAATGCTAGAACTGCATAGAAGTAAAAGCTAGAATTGCGCTACTGAGACAGCTTTGACTTCTAACAACTGGCATTTAGGATAAACAGTGTGAGAGATGATTAAGTTTCAGCTCTCTGTAAACAGGAAGAAATTCTACCGAAAATGGAATGCTGAAAGGGTTTTCTAATTTGCAGCTCCCTTGAGAAGAGAATGGGGTCTCTGACTGAAGCTACCTCCGTGTTCCTGTAAGCTCAGATCTATAATCTTCCAGGCATCTCAGCATGAGGCTTCTTCTCAGAATACAATATTCACTTGTCGTTGAACTGGTTCTCCTAAAATGGTTTCAGGCACGTATAAATGAGTCAGAAGTGAGTTGCTCACTAATAACTGCATGAGGAAAGAGGCTGCATCCTTGAAGCCTTTGGGAATCATTTAAAATGTGTGGATTTCTTTTCTTTGTTTTCTGGTTTTGTTGAAAAAAATGTCAATAAAAACCCAAGGAAAGAAATCAAGACATTAAAGCTGCAAAACACTTGTGGCCCATTGCTATCAGAGATTTTGCGTTACCCGCAGCAAGTGGCCAAGTCACATCTCTTGGGAAGAACAGAGGTCAGGCTCTTTAGAGAAATCATTATGTTAATCACCAATACAAGGCAGTTTAAGAAATTGAAGAGATTAAGACCAAAGCCTGTTCAAAGTTTTAGTATACGGTCTATAGTACCTTAAATCAGCACCAGGGCAGAACAGAGAGAATGGAAGACCGTAGCTGTTCCAAAGCAGTTCTCGTCTTGATAGAACTCATTACAGTTGCTTAAAAAAATGCTCATCTTTGATGTTCTACAATGCCATAACTTGGGTAGGTGACAGACTGAACTGCAAACAGTGTTTTCGATAACACTGCTAAATCTAAATTGCTATTTTAATCAGCTGTAGCACTCTGATTTTCAGCTGATAAAAATGTGTGCAGAAGAGATATCGTTGGTGTAAGTGCAGTGGTATTTGAAATCAATATAAACTGAGCAAAATTATGTTCCTCTTTGCTTTTCTTCTTAGGTTTCTATGGAAACCTTCTTGGAGGTGTTTTGAGGAAAATAAATGTTAAAATAGAACAATAAAATGATATTTATACATGCAAAGTAAATATCTTTCCTGCATTTTTTACGGAGGTGAAAATGTGATTTTACCATTTAATATTCCCCCTTGACAGCCAAATTAGCTATGACCCACTCTCCTTAGGGTTTACTTTTCTGCACTTGGCCGGCATGTTTCAGAGAGAAAAAGCAGTCATCTTGTACACTGAGCATCTATTATTTATTTGGTCTGTCTTACTAAACTGTCTTTATTTGTTTATCCAGCAACCTTTACAATTTGTACAATGAAAAGAACGTCTAAAAAGTTTATGTGAAATCACAGCTCTGTTAAGCTCTTCATAAACATAACTTTCCCTCAGAGTTTTAACCGGAAGAATATAAAAATCAAAAATACATTGATACATCACTCTAAATAACAACTGGTTAGGAGGTATTGTGCACCCATATTCTTTTAATGAATCATTGTTGCATAGAATGAGTTTTCACTTACCCTAAAAGAGCTACATATCCCAGGTGGGACTACTTTGATATCTGGCACTGTTCTGCTATATGTATCAGGCTTGTATTTTCACATTTTGGTACAGTTTTGTTGGATGTGTTCTCATCAGTCTGGTGACCTGTCTTTCAGGGTTGGCTGTTAAAGCTGAACACACACTCTGGTCTGCACCGTAGATGTGCAGCAACTGCCATGAACAGCATTACTGTGAGGAAACGTTTGGGAGGCTACAGAACCCTACACTGGGTTTAGTCCCATGATGGAAACAGCTTTCCAAGAAAGGGTTGAGACGTGCCATAGCCACTGCACACTTAACGTGCACAGAGCTCCTGCTTTGCTTCTCCTCCTTCCACATTTGGAAAATCTCTCTTGGGATCTGCCGAAGGGCTCTCCAGTCACTGTTAGGTTATCTTCCTCTTCTCTCCTGTGTTCTTCTCCTGTCTGGGCCCATTAACAAACCTCTGTAATCAGAGGGAGTTTTAACCCTCACTTCCATTAAAGTGTGTGTGTTTTCTCAGGCTCTTCTGACAAATCCAGTGAAGAAAGTAATAGCGAGTCTCTTCTAGCTTTCTCTTCTACACACGACAACAATTTAAGATTATAGTTTTCCTATTCCTACAAGCTTGAGGAACTGTGATACAAATCTGTGGCCCCCATCGAAGGAATCTTCACTATTTGCTAGTATATACTGACATCTCATTTCTTGGGCACTACAGTAACAGGTACTAGATGAAGCTGGATGGTGTTAAGTAAATAGTTTGCTCACCAAAAATATATTTTTAATATGATTAAAGTTCTGAGTTAATAGAATTACTGATAACAGAAGGGGATTATTTTCTGGAGAAAGATTGAAATGTTTTGTTCTGCTATTTTCAAAATACAAGATTTCAGCTTCCTTCAAGTCTTTTCATCTGAAGGTTAGCTTGCTTTTCCAGGAAAGATTGCTTACAGGAGACCTTTACTGTGCCAGGGCTCTAACATGATGCAGCCTCTGTCTTAACCCTTTATACTCTCAGCCCTGCTACAGCACAGGGTGCAAGGGAGAGCGGAGAGTGATGACTCTGAGCCCAGAGGAGTCCAGGCTCAGCTTCTCTCAGTGAGTTCCATCACTTCATGTACAGACATCTTCCTGCAAAGTCTCCTCTTTCATCTCCCTGCTCCCTACTGTCTCTGTTGCCTTCATCTCTTCTGTAAGATAGATGAAACACTTGTTCTGTGCTGACTAGCACAGCAGTAGTTGCATTCCCCAAACTCTTCTGTCCTCTTTTCTTCCTGTCTCCCTTCTCTCTGTTACCATTTCCTCCCCTTCCTTAGTTTAAGCTAAGTCATCTGGCTTCTTTTCTATCTGCAATCCTGTAGAATTTTATCCTGTATTTTTTTTTTTTTTTTAATCATTCTATAACCTGGTTGTAAGGCAGCCCAAGGAATTTGTTCAGATACCAGCTAATCGCATTGAAACTCGAAACAACTGATAAATGCACTAAATGCAAAAAAACCCAACCAAATATACAAAGCTTTGCCAACTTAGGATGCATTGTCAGTGAAAAATGGAAGCTGTATGGAAATCCAGAAAGTGCATTTATTAGTGGTTCCAAAATGCTTGAAAACCTTTTCAGGATGATTAAAAAACCCCATCATACAGCTTATTCAGTTGCTACTTGGAAGCTAATGGCTAAAATCCTTAGCCAAGGCTTTTTTATTTTTTTCTTCAATGCCTTTCTGCATCCAGGTCCCTAGGTGCAGAGATAACCCACCACATCAGGCCCCCCTTGCACTGCATAGAATGTGCATAAGTTCCCTGCACTCAAAATCTTCAAAATGTGTAAGTCTTTCCTGGGATCCACATCAAGAGGCTGTCTGCCTATAGGGTTTGTGAGTTGAAGAACACCTAGTCAGCATAGGGTAATAAGGTTTAAATTTAATGTACAGGGTGTTTCAAAAAGATGGACCCAATCTGAAATCACTCTATCTTTGAAATTGGGTCTATCTTGTTGAAGATCCCTGTAGTTTTATATGTCTCAGTTTGAATATTTGAATGCTTAAGACTAGACAGAAGTCGAATGAGAAACTTTTGGAGCAGAAGTAGGTTAAGAATGCCAAGGGTACTGTGGAAAGAGAAGGCAATGTTAGGTTATCTCTTCTTTCCTGTCCTGGGTAGTATGTGCTTAAGGCAGACATGCTTCTGGGATAGTACTTACCAGAGCCACAGCAGAATACCCCTGTGGAGGGGCGGCAGGGATGGCTTTACCTTTCATCATTAGGTGGTAAAACACTTTTATGTCAATGGAAGACATAAGTGTGCTCTCCGACCCTGTGTTGGACTGCAAAGGCGAATCCAGGAGAACAACAGGTTTTTGTCATGGGACTTGTTTTATATATGTATGTATGCACATCCATTTACCGAGCCTGGTTCTTCAATAGACATCGACTAGGACATCTGTCTCTGGATTTATCTGAAAATTAGGAAGAGCCCCAGCCTGGCTCATTGAAAGGCGTTTGCTGTGAAAGAACGTCACAGCCAGATGCATTCTCTCTCTAGGCCTGTTGTGATTGGTTTATATGAGCACAAATAAATAATATTTTTGTAAAAATCGAGAGGCCTGCACATTGATAAAGTCAAGTTGCAGCAAGAATAAATAGATAATGAGACAGGTAAACTATTCAAATGTAGCCACAAAAGGCAGTTGCATCACGTACCCTTTCACGGGAATGCAGTGTCTAGCTCTTAATAAGTCTGTGCCCTGGGGCATCTCCAGAAGGTGCATTCCTCTGCTAGACCTGAGCCGCTGCAGAGGTGGAGGTGGCACAAATAACCATGAAAAAAAATCGTGAGAAACATTAAGCACTAAAATAACACTTCTGCCTTCAGAAGGGCAATCAATGAATTGTTAGCTCTTCAAACAGTCCTGCGAGGTAAGCCCTTGCTAGACTCTGTCCAAGGGAGATAATGCAAATGCCATGCGATGCCCTTTCATGCAAACCAGTTTTGTGCTTTAGAATGATTTCTGAGGCACGATAAAAGTCAAGTCTGGCAGTGTCTATACAAAAAGAGACTTCCTCCAAGGGCAGGGCAATCCGTCTGTCTTTTGAAAGTATAAAGGACTGTAAGATGCTGGTACAGCAACTGGAAAGACATAAAACACAGAAATATTGAAGCAATGGTAATTTCCCTCATACCCCCTCTTTTTTGGCTAGGTCCTTTGAACAGCTGCGAAAATTTGTGTTGGCTTTTGAATTGCTCTGGGTTCATTCCACCTGACAAATGACTCTGCTGCAGGTGGCTGCCCTGACTACAGGGCACCTTTACTTGTCCAGAGCAGCACAAAACACCCAAAACCATGGAGACGTGCAGTCTGTGTTGTGCTTAATCTGCAAATATCATGTGTGTGAAGGAGCTGTGTAAACTCACAAAAGGATGCCTAGTTTCGTTCTTTTTCTACTGGTTTCAGCTTTGTAGCTCTTTGACACTGACTAACCAATATTTGATTGTGTGACATGAAGACCCTGCAATATGTCTGAAACTTGCATTTTGCCTCATGCATCAAGCAAGCCAAGTAATAGTATAGACAAAAAAAAAAAAAAAAAAGAAGTATTTTACTGTGAATTATCTGCTGTTGCCTTATAAAAGCTTCTGTTCAGAGGCAGAGGAACTATCCAAAATCATATTGAGCAGAGCTGGAAAGAACCTCTCAGTCTGTTATAAAAACTGCTGAAATATATTTTTGCTCATTTTAAAAATAGTGGGAATATTGCAGTATGCCATGACTGACTCTTCTTTTAGCACAAAAAAGCAGTAATGGAACATTGCAGTGTTATTCTAACATGCCAGCTATCTCATTTGCTGAACAGTCAAAAGCTGGTTTTGAAAGTAATTAGAGTGAATATACAGTCAAGATTTTAAGTGCTAAGTAACACAAAATTTTTAATTCAAGTATCTTGCTGTATAAGGAAAGACATCAGCCGATATAAGGATTGGACAAATTTCTGGTCTTAGGAGCTCATAATGGTTTTTCCTGTTCAGACAGAAAAGTTTAGAATCACTGATAGGAACTATTGACCAGACTATTAATTTTTAGCTGCCAACTTTTTATGTTTTGTAATGTGTCTAAATGATCCATTCTCTTGCTTAACATTTCTTTGCCACAAGAAGAAACAGTCAAACTAAACCAGTCATTCATCCATTGGCACACTTTCCCCCAGCTGTTCTCCCATTGAATTCCCTTTCCTTCTGAGTAGTAAGTCTTGGTAAGTTGCTCTCACTTTCAAAGCCAATTAAGATAAAATGTTTAACTTTGGCCTGACTGTAAAGACTGTCTTTTATCAGGGAAGTCATGAAAGTCAGTCTCTAGATGAACACTTTACTGGACATGCTTCGAAATCACCTTCTTTTAAATTGGGAAGGATCCAGCTCATGTGAGCTTAGCTATGGCAATATGTAGTGTTGCTAACATCAGATGTTGAAAATGTCTGCCAGCCATTTGGGAACCCTGAAAATCACGTAAGAATTTTGAAATGTAAAAATAACAACTTGGAGGGTTTGCCTTAGTTTTTGTGAGCTTTGCGTTGTTGTTCAGTGAAATGACAAAAACTGGCAGCACTGGGCATGGCACTGGGAGAAGTGAGAGGTATTTTTCCAAGTACATTTACCAACTTTCTTGTGGATGGAGCTTCAGCCAAATTTCAGCAAAAGAAGCTAGAAAGCTGATGTATAGTAAAAGACATAGCAAGAGATTTGTCACTCATCAAGATTTTACTTTTTAATATAACTGCTCTGAACAACTGGAACTGCTTTTCGCTTGAGGTGGTGTGGGCACACTCTTTGAGCTAAAGTGGATGGTAATATTCCCAGTTTTGACAGACGAATTCAGCTGCTGAAGTATGTGGTGAGGTAAGGTATTGGCCAGCCTGATTTTGACACATCCACTTGAGACTCAAATGGGCCACAGTAGTTTGGCCAAGGCTGGCCCAAGCCAGTGGCAATGACTATACTTGGGTAGCACGTTTTTCTCTTGATGCAAGCTCTGACACTGCTCCAGTTCCCGTAATGCAGGTTTCTTTTATCTCTAGCCAGGCAGCGGTCTGAGCAGTTTTGTGGAAGAGAAGGGGTTTCTGTGCTCATGCAAACTGGCAGATACAAAGAGAGGAAATAAATCCTGAGTGAGAAGGAAAAGCCCAAAGGACAGAGACAGATGTGGCTGTTCAGAGTTCAGAAGGGAGTCTGTGCTCTTTGAATTACCTTTAGTATGTCAGACTTGGGATGCTGTGTGTGGGTGCCATCCAGCTTTTAGCATTGTTATCCACTGGGACACAGACTACGACTAAAAGCAAAAACTGGAAAATGTGTGGAAGAAATGGTCTCTAAAAAGCACGTCTTCTCATTCACTATTGCTTTCTTTTCCCAGTTTCGCTTTATAGCCTTGTCAGACAGGAGCATCATGTTTTCTGTTCTCTCTAAGGGACAAAGGAACACTAGCTCCAGCGAACTGAGAAGAGAATGGCTTTCAAGCTATGCAAACAAAAAATCACCATGTTTTTTTTGATGAGGGTCGTTGGGTTGAGTTATTTGTTGTTTGTTCATACTTGGCCAACAAAGGAATGTTCACTGATCCTGTCTTCAGCTACTGAATGTTCTATGTATTATTTATCTAGGTATCTATTTATCTTCCCCCACATGTCAGACTGCCTTCTGTATATGTCGCAGGTTGTTTTATGTGTAAACAATTAGCTAAGAGTAAACCAGTAAGCTAATAAATTAGTTGCACATATAGATGGTAGTTCCTCAATTTTGCATGCTTGTTCTACACTGCAGATTTCCTTTCTGTGGCTACCTACGTGTCTTAAAAACTGATTCAGAGTCCCCTTCCAGTAGTCATAGCGCAGGAGGCTCGCTGGGTTTGGCCAGAGTCTGCTTATGGTGCCGGGAAGGACAGGATTTCTGTCCTGGAGTTTGAGATACCTACTGCAGTCTTGAACAGGAGGTGTGCAAGTCACCCTCCCCTCAAACACTGCGTCAGTCTCCAGTTGTTAAGTGGTGGGATTGCTGTTCAGCAGTTCGCTTCCTTTCTGTGCATTTTTACTGTCTTTCCAGGCCTGCCATCCTTCCTTCTCTCTTATTTGCTCACCTCAGTTCACAGCCAAAGGGTTTTTTAGAGTCAGGGGACCATCAATTCAAACTTCCAGATTAAAGGACAAACTTTACTAATGGCCTGGAGGCATTAATAAGCACTAATTCATTAAATGCTGGAAGATAGCAGGAGCAGAAAAATGCTTGATTCAGAGATAAAGTGGCTTAATGCTAATTAGATCTATTGAGCAATCCAAAAACATGTCATAAATTGGAAAGGACTTTTCCCGATTAGCGAAGAGTTCATTAAAGAAAGACTAAAAGCTAGCAGGGGGTAGGAAAGAGCTTGAAGTACACGAATATATTTCAACTAGACTTGAAAAGAGAACTGTTCGCATATCTTAATGAGTCTGCTGATTCTAAATCTTCTGTACCTCATTCTGAACAACAGAAACAAGTACTAAGGGGTTCCATTTAGTATCCACTAAGGCCCCAAATTAGCAACACGTTTTTCCAGGTTCTTAGTTCATAGCCTGCCCGTAAAGTATTCAAAACGTGTGCTTGTGTTCCATTGATTTAAATATTTATTCCTGGTTCTATTAGCAGTTGCAAGAATTAACGTGTCTGACAATTTCGGTCAGAATTGTGAACCTGTTTATCTGTTTTGTATTCTACATACGGATACATTTCTATCTTGAAGAAAGCCTACCTCCTTTGCATGGTAATGAAGAATACCTTAAAAAGTTGTTTAAAGCTTCTAGGCATACAATGACTTAAGAAAAAGTGAATGGACATTACAGATATTATTTATAATATAATATAATAGAGCCCTCTTCTGCAAAGTGCTGTCCAAACCATGAACAGAAAGACAGAATAAACAGTTCAAATGTTTATTGCAGAAGAAAGACGTATCAATACATGATGTACACAACAAGTATTTTGGGAGTCCCCTTGGGAGAAGCTCTTCCTTTGGAAACTTCGTTCTGTCAAGCTGCTGAGAAAGCTCACACAAGGGTGACTCAAGGATTAGCTCATGAATCTTTATGTAACTCTCCCTTCCTGTGTCTCCGGCAAGTGTCTTTTTTTGTACTATCCATTGACAAGCTGACTAGCTTTAATTGCCTTGAGTACCGAGTAACTGTACCAACAGCAAGCTAGACCATGCTGCCAGCAACTAAAGGGAGCTGGTTTTCAACAGTATCAGTGCTTTGATGTTTTTCTGGACATCCAAAGACTTTGTGATCTACGGTGAAGGAAATGCTTTTCTATGCTGTGCTTTCTCATGAAAGGTGGGTTCACAATTCTAATAAATAAGACAGACACAAATTTACATGCACTTAGTGGGCATACGAACAACCACAGAACGTGCAGGCATGACAGACATCAGTGCATGTATACAAGCTGTAAGGCAGTGTGGCTTCAGTATTGGGATCCTGAATGTTGCTGTAGTGCAAATCAGTGGAAACTATCATGGTTGACCAACAGGTGAAAAAAAAACAGAAGAAATCCAGTTTTTTGCATTCAACTGTTTGCTTATGATTAAAAGATAAATGACACATTAGAGCTACATTTTCATATATGGTGTTATTCTGCATTCTTTCTCTGGCCAGACCGAGACGTGAATTCCAAGTTGCTAAGCATCCTTAGTTTTCTAGGGCAAGTTGGTGGAAACAGCAAGTTCTTAACCCTTCTACAAATTGAGGTCTACTAGTTTAACTATAAAAGTTGCCCGAATTATGGCTTTAGAATCACACCATTTCACTGTTTTCCTTCATAGTTTAGCAACTTACCTAATAAAAACCCATTAACTAACACATTTGTGGTCTTGCAGATAAATTCATATCAGCTTCTGGAATACACTTCCTTCTTTTAACTCTTGTGCTGCTAATTTCTGTCACGGGACACCTTAAAAAAGACCTAGATAATCTTGTGATGCTTTCTGGTGTGTAGGGTCATCTTACAAATAATCTATTTATACTATTTATGTGTCTGCATATGTTTTATATTGTGGAGCCTTTCAAATTGCAGCTTTTTGTCTTAGTGAAATTCTTTTTTATGAACTTTTGAACAAAAAATGTGTGTCAAAGTATAGCTGTCAGCTGGGCTTGTGAGTATATTTCTTCCTATTATGTCAAAATCAAATATAGAAAGGTTATACATCTTTCTCAGTATCTAAGGAGAGAATGGAGCTCTGGGACTTCTTCCTTTTGCTTTCGTATTAAAGCTGCCAGTCTAAAGGTCTTTGTAGCAAACAATCTGCTCCTGCTGCTGGTGGTATAAAAAAGTAGCAGTCTCATGCGTAGACATAATCATCCTCAAAATACAGGTATTTCATTTTTTGATTGCACTTACATGGAAATCAGAGACCAAAATAATAAATTTTGGTCAAGCAACATTTTGCCTTCAAACATGACTGTTCCCAAATTGAATTAATTCAATTTTAGACAAATCAATTCATGCTTAGCGTTAGGATGGCTCTTGAGTTCAGATTCTCAAAAATCAGCTGGAAAGGATAAAGGTTGAGCAATTATTTTCACGATTGGCTGCCCATTCAATTTCTGTTTCTCTAATGGGATTGTTCAGTGAGTATTCTACAAAAAGCACTGAAATTGGTTAAGCTAATTCCAGTCTGCAAAAAAGATGAAAAACCCATAACATGGTATTTAGCCGCTTCCTTTTTTACAGGTTCTGCCTAAGCTCTTGTACTGCATTTTAATCTGTGTAACTTCAGAGAGTTTTGACATTGGAAGCTCAGCTCTGACTTTCCGTTCAGCCATGCTTCAGCAAGACACCTACACGTGTTCTTCAGTGCTATTGCCTTTCGTGAATAAACATGCAGCTATAGATAAGCTCTTGCTTAAATCTCTCCTTGCTTTTGACATTTAACATTTATTAACTTGTTGCATATTGTTATTGCTTTGTTGATATACAGTGAGTGACAAGGATTTATAACAAGTGGAGATCTGGATAAATATAATTAATAGGGAAAAGCATGATGTTTTTAGCTGGAAACAAAAACCCGCCAAGGATGTCTGGCAATTTATAAAGTCACGTTTAGCTATAGCAATCAGGTAAACAAAAAACCCCAACCCAACAACTAAAAAACAAACAAACAAAATGACAAACAGGAAAGTTCATAATATCGGAGGCTATTTTCCCACATGCACTTCTTCAGTGTATTTGATTTGCCTTTGGCAATTTGTATCTTCACCAACACCAGTCTCCCTACATGTTTGGCTACATGGTGAAACACGGCAGGGGAATGAACAACCACATCCCCCCACACACGTACCCCGTGGATTATTGTACAACTGCAAAAATACCTGTGCTGGCACAAGCAGGTGTAGATGGCGGTTGAAGACGGGGTAAATACTCCTCAATCAGCCTTAATCAATTCTGCTCACTAATGTGAAATGACAGCTTCAGACTTTAGAAGTACTACAGACGTATCAACAAAGCTGCCAGCTGAGGCCAATATACCCTTCTAGCTTGGGTGTATAGGTGCAAATCATAGTCTGGGACAGGAAGACTCAGCCAGGCAGACAACAGAAAACATAAAGACTGATTCATTTAAAATGTATTCAAGTTTACCTAATATACAATCTCAGTGTATAAATTGATATAATGTAAGCTCAGTGAAGTCTGAGTTACAAAACTGCGTGGAACATTTATGACTTTTTAATGACATTCTGCAGGACTGAATATTAGCTACATAATGGCTAATCCTCTAACAGTGTCTCTGCCCATGTGAAGCTGCTTTGGGAAAGAATTTCATCATACTGAGGAATTTCTTTGACTGGGTATTTTTAAGTAAACAACCAATGACTTAATGACGTGGAAAAATCTCAGATATTAAATGAGTTTATTAGGCATACAAAGCTCTGCCACTGTTCAGTAGTACTTTGTCTTTCAAAACATCAGGAAAGTTGGAAATTGCTGGAACGTCCGTCGGGGGTACAAGAGAAGAGAGTCCTGTGGCAAACTTACTATAGGGCAATAAACAAAGGATGTCTGAGTAAAAACCTTCTCTCAACCTTTAGCCTAAAGGAAAAAAATAGTGGAAATTTATGAGTGCTTGGAGGGGGAAAATGGTGAAGCAGCTCTGAGATGAGGATGAGTCTACAGGGCAGAAGCAACTCTCCTCTGTAGAAACAAGTTGTCTCAGTTGATGACCAAGGGACCTGCAGATTGTGCAAACATTGCACCGCTCCCCATTTTCAACACAGGTTACTATTATTTTAGTTCATTTATTGGTCGGGAGTATGCTGTCAGGCAGATTTATAAAGATACAGAAGTACTTAACTCCTGTTGTTAACAAAACGCCTTTGAAAATCAGCCGTTGCGTTCTAACCATCTAATTTCTCTTGATTATTGAAATGCTACTCGCTTCTTAAAATAACTAGTCAAGTCATGAAAAGGAAAATTATTTCCTTACCGAATTTTAATTCCTACTTAATAATAGGCTCTCACTGGCTTTTGAACGTAGGATCAGTGGAGAGTTCAGTGCTTTTAAAGATGTATCTCCCCAACAGAAAGAGGAACAAAGCATATCCTATCAGAACGCTAACAAATAAGTCTTAATCTTGAAATCTGAGTTCTGGCTTAGTCTTTACTACATCGTGTCTCTTTCACAGGTGCCTAAATACTGCTGTGACTGGAATTGATAGGTTTCTTGTCCATCAGAGGTCAGTTAGAGAGGATGCTCTTAATCCATGAAGCAGGGGGAAACACAACTTACAAACTCTAGGGAGTGTCACGTTCTAAAAAAATTGTGAGAATCCTTGGGAAATGCAGAGTTATCTCCATAAAAAGTTGAACCGTGTGTAGACTCTGATATCTCCTGTGGTTTCTCCTCCCAGCAGGTTCCTTTATAGCTGTAGTGACGGGGCTTTGCAAGCCACAGGTACTTTTTTCATACCAGGGCCTGGGATGTAAGAAATTGTGTAGTCTTTGCCTGCAAGAAAGTAGAAGGAAGAGCAAGTGTGCTAGAAGTGCTATTTCCTTAATTACCAGCTACAGTCAGTTGGACTAAATCCTCTAAAAATAGAATTGATTTTATTTAAATTATCACAATAGCTTTATTTAATCTAGAACAAGTATGAGCAAAGCTCATTTAAAAGCTGACCAATCTTTTTAATTATTCATTGTTCTTTGGTTACTTTGTAATGTGGGAGGAAAAACACTTGATTTTTCTTAAAGTGGCTAAATCCATATTCATCTTTAGCTTGGTTTTCCCATTGCTTTTGAGGGAGGTACAAGCCAGTTTAAACTGTGTCAGCGTCTGACTATGAGTGAATTGTAGAAAATTATTTTAATTGATTTTTATGTTTCGGATAATATGTTAACAGGCAATCATTGAATTTTGCTTATGCATATAAACAAACAAACAAAACTCATGGGAATGTGTAATGTTAAATCAGATGTACATTTAGGCTCAAATCTAACTAATAACTTCTAAATCCGCTTTTGTATGCACATGCAAATTTCCATCAAAAGCAATGCCAGGGACTGCAGGGTTGGCCTACCAGAATATTTTAGGACACTTTTCTCTCAAATCTGAGTTCTTAGACCCAATTTTCATTTGAAAGCAGGAATGAGTCTGTAGAAGTCAGTGGAATTACACAGCAACAAAACTGATCTCATCCCTGAGATCTGAAGCAAGTGAAGGGCAGGAGGAAAGCCTGGACTCCAGGCATCCTTTACATGCCCTTGCACTGAAAAGAATGGGGTATCTGCTTGGTCTCTGGCATGTGTTGATCTGATTTGGAGGTCCAGCAATTCAGTTCTTTACCCCAGGACTCTTGTGGGTCTCAGGAAATAGAGGAAACGTGCAGCACAGTGGAGTTTGGCCATAGCATATGTCACTGCAAATAGTCTGTTCCAGTTCTCAGCAAGCAAAAGCAGAGTCCCTCTGGTGACACTTCAACAAATTAATCTCCCCTTCTTTATGGCGCCTTTGTTGCCCGAGTACTGTTTAGAGACATTAGTGTACAGATTGTTCAGTACTTCGAATTGTAAACTCTGCTTATAATCTCTGCTAGTATCAGATACGATGTAAATACTACAGAAAAATTCATGGAAAGATGAAGTCTCTGCAGGAAAGGAACATTTAAAAGCTATTAATTGAAAGAATCACCAGGGAGGAAGGAAGAGAGAAAGAGATCACTATCACTGGAAATGAAAGATATAAAAGATAGACCATTTCCATCACTGCAGTTCAGCAGTGTGCAGGAGTTGTTAAGGCAGACGCTGTGTGATTCATTATTTGTCTGTGTGGGTAGTTCTCTTTGTAATATACTATAACTCTTCAAAACAGATTTGTGCCTTCTGTTTTCTTTCTGTTTTTCCTCATATATATACATATATATATAACTTACCTGTGTATTTGATGATTAGGACATTAAAAAAGACTTTTGCCAGTTAGAGACAGGTATTATGAAATACTCTTCAACTGTATTGGGAGTCTCTATTTGGTGTCTGTTAAACAGGCAATACCAGTCATATCTTAATAAAAAAGTTATAAATTTGTTATTGAACCACAATGTAGCTGCTCAGAAGCACTGGCTCTATTTCTTGCTTTGCCACTCTTGCTTTATAATCCTGGGAAATTTGCTCAAAATTTCTGGGTATCTATATTTGCTTTTTATCCCATTTTGGTTTTATCTACTTAAACTATTTATCACTGTAAAGACTTTTCCTCCGGTTTTCTGTATATTTTGCTCTGCCCTCTAAAACCCTCATCTAATTTGGGACCTAGGCACTGCTGTAGTTCAGAAATAGTGAGAGATAACAGTAGCACTAAGTTGGGATTGAAAAAGGCAGTTCCTCTGACACTCGGCATTTTCTGTAATGTCAATACGCAGAAAGGTTTGAAGAAAGTATTCTGAATCGTGCTGCTGTCACTGGTGAAATCCCCGAGCCTTCTGAAATTGAGAGTGGCACAAGCGGCCCGTGTTTGGATTGAGAACTCCAAGAAAACAAGGAAGTTTTACAAAAGCCTGCTCTGAGACTTATGAACTTCATATCCATAACATTCAGCTCTTGGTAGCAATTGTGTAATCAATGGTAAGGACAGACTTTGAGTATTTTACAAGCATGAGATTTGACATGACTAAAATATTTTATCAGTGGCCTCTGCAGGAATTTCTTTAAGCACCACTGACACACAGTTGATTGCAATGGGGAAAAGGCAAGACAGCAGGAAGCAAAAATGCTCCATGTCTAACGACATTACAGCTTTTACAGACCAGTAATTCTGAGGCCACAGTGAATTGCAGCTTTAGAGTTAACTAATAATGATACATCCTGAGTCAATGCAGGAAGAATTTTTCCATCTCAGACTAGATCGGGACAGTTTATCATCAGCAAAGACACTTTCTGTAAGGATACAGGTATAGGTTTCTGCTGTCTTAGTAAACTTAGTGTGCCCAGTATACACCAAAGCACAGTTTAATTTAAATTCAATAATGATTCCATACAACTTTTTACAAGGGTAGAAAAAGCTGATCCCTTGTGCAGTAGGATCGTTTCACAAATTCTCTTGGCAGTTTCACTTGGATCAACTGTTCCTTTATCTGCTATTGTGTTATGAGCTGCTAGAAGATCTCACCTACAACTGTCTGTATTTCACTGATAAGTGAAGTAACTGCAGTCACTTATTTCAGCAGAGTCTGTGAGTCCTGCTTGAGCTCTGGGTCCTGCATAGCTGCATTCTGTAGAAATCTGTAATGAGCAGCTGCCATCCTGGAAATGGGCGGATTCCAACAGAAACTGGAAATCTCACAACAGCAGCACCACCAAGCTTAACCTTCTGAATTAGGATTCCAGAACCAAGGGATCACAAAGAAATGCTGAGATGTGCCTTGTCCCCAGGTTATCTATAATGCAAATGTAGCCTGGAATCACAGCCTGCACACCAATGCCACCTAGGAAGCTGGGGCTTTGCAAGAAACCATCCAGAAAAGCTTTTGGAAATCCCAGCAGCTTCCAGCAGGTCTCTTCTGATATGATAAACAGGTGTATTTTGACAAACAGGTATTTTTCCAAAACAACAACAAATATTAAAACATTTTTTATCATTTCTACCTCCAGTTCTGAGTTGGTCCTGATCTTTCAGTGTAGAAGACAGGTGTCAGTTAGAGCTATTCATATGTTTTCCACAGAGAGCACAAAACCTAAAATCCACTCCTTGCTTGCAACGTTATTTGGTCGTTTTTTTATTGAGAAAACCTGGCGAAACCCAATAAATTTTGATTTTCAAGTTTTTTAAATGAACGTTTTGTTCCCTTTTCCACTCTGAGTTTGAAATCTTTCTACAGGCTGCATTTATATTTCTGTTGTAAGGCAGTTACTAAGTAGAACCACAGCAGTTAGAGATGGTAAGAACTTCCTGAGTTATCTAGTTCAAGCCCTCTGCTAGGTTATATTTGAAAAGTAAAAGCAACGGGCCTTTTATGTAAGGATTCTCCTGGTTCAAATGGCAAAAAATTTGCAGGATTGGTGGCATAGGATTTTCGATTTTATTAAATAGTTTCATCATATAGGAAGCAATACTGTTTTTGCTAATGATGGCAAATGAGATTTGCCATGTTGCCTGACATGATTTATGGTGGGGTGCAGCACAGTATAAAGTTCTTTAGCCTTTAATTCCACCAAGACTTACAATCTTTACAACCAGAATTCTCAAAAATTAATTAATGTAGCAGTTGAATAAGTGTGAAAATGAAGCAGAAATTATTTCCTAGTGACTTAGTTAAAATGTTTATTTTAAGCTTCACAAGGGACTTTGCTTTTCAAAGTTAAGACTCCTTGTAAAGAACCCAGCTCTGAAATGGAATTGCTTAAAAGATAAGAAACTATTTATTACATTCCTAACAAACTGACAAAGTTTTAGAGGCACAGATTTAATCTTCTCTTAGTTTGCAGAAGGAATACAATTTGAACTTCATCTAAAAGTGCTTTTTCTTCCCTTCACTCCCCCTAAATGTAGCTTCACTGCAGCATTTAGGTGTTGCCAGTGAACCTGACTCAGATTTCTCCATCATTATTGTGAGTAATGGCAATGCTGCAGGCCAGACAGTGCCACTCCTGATACCTTTGGGACTTCTTTATTGCTAATGCAAAACAAATGGCTTGAATTCAGGAGGCAAATCTGGTGGAAAAGCAAAAATAGGAACAGCAGTCAGCTCCCGGTCCTTCAGCTGTGACTCCTGAGTAAAATTTTGTTTTTGTAAGTAGCAGAAACAAGCTGTAATCTAGAAAACCAGCTGTAAAAAATCTTTAGTGTGTAACATTCATAAATATCTAATTTTAGAGTAGAATAGCTGTAGTGGCTTTTGAATATGAGGTTTCTTAGCGATATATCAAGCAAACTTGCGAAAAGGCTGGTTGCCCAGCGGGTTGTATATTGCCATGTCTTCGGAAATATACACAAGGGCTGATAAAACAGAGTTATGCAGAGCCAAGCTCTTTCAAAAGTGTTGCCAAATAGCTTTCAGAAGAGTTGCTCCCCTAAACTACTTTCTCCAAATATCCTTATTATCTTTATCTTCCATATAAACGAAGGACAGAAAGTAGGATATTGCAGCCCTATTGGTTGGTCAGCGTAACATGCTTTCACAAGAAGCTAAGGCTGAGAGACACAGTTATCAAATTACCTGGAAATGTGAATCATGTTTGCTTATTCCATTGCGGATTTAAAGAGCCAGAGAGAAGCATGAGCCATTTTTATGGCCTGAATATTCCTCGTTATGAGAGAATCCTACCCCTTTTTCACTGTCGGTGTTGAGTAAGGCAAGCCTATGCACTATAAAGAAAAAAGATATATGCATGTTGTTTTAGTATGGAAAAGTAAATATTCTATTTCCAGCCAAATTCATGTCTCAGTACCAAAGGATCCCAAATGTGCCAGTCACTACAGGAGTGAGCAGTAAGTTACCACATTTTTGCTGCTGTAGAATTTCACCCTTAAGGGAGGACAGTCAGAGTAAGCCTCAATCTCTTTTTGGATGTACCTTCACCAGCCCAGGTTTATTGTCCTGGATGCCTTCCCTCTCCTTCAAGAGAGGAATAAACCACGGCTCTGAACTGTATCTGTGGGGCCATGAGTTTCTATGCTAATCCTGTCCATCACCCCCCTAGCATTACCTCTGCAGGTTCCTACACTCAAAGCAAAGCTATATTTTTCCTACGCCAGTGCACAGCTTCGTGCCAGTTTTCTCAGTCTTGCTTTCAAGCTTTGTGGAAATTCTAATGGAAGCACTAAATCATTATGCTGTGGAAAGTGAGCCTGCTTTGGCTATTAACCGCAATTAGCATTCACCCTTCCTGTTTTAAATGAGCACGCTGCCCTGGGATCCCCCTCTGAACACAACATTTTGCTCATCTTAGGTCTTGATTGTCTTTCTAGCAAATAGGTACCTTGAGAATCGCTCAGCAATAATCGCTATCATAGTTCATCATTCTGCAAGACTGGCGTTTTATGATAAATTTGTGCAATACTTATATAAACAAAGGCTAATGGAGTTATGCAAATAATTTCATTTTGTACTGAAGAATAGATTATTAGCGTGAACCTAAAATCCAGATTGTATTATCATTTAGATTTATGAAATACGACTGCAAGAGGCTTCCAACCACATTACCTTTACATTACGCAGCTCTAGAGAGCACCTTACAGAACGCTGGAAAATCAAGCCCACTGAGTTAGATAATGACCCTTTCTAGCTTCGTTCTGCCATTCTGGGGACTAAACAGCAAAATACCGATGTGTGTGGGAATTTCTTAGGAAATGGGCCTTTGAATTCAAAGAGTAACCAAGTGGCAGCACGTTATTTGCCGCCTTCTAGCTCCTCTCTTTGCAACATGACCAGGGAAAGCCTGTCAGCCACAGCATATCCTTCGCTGCAAGAATATCCCTTTGGGGCTGTGCCAGCCCGTGATGCACTAAGGCGACCTCTATTAGGTGGCTTTGTGCCATGAAACCGGGCCAATCTCTAGCTGAAGACAAAAGTCAGAGTGCAAAAGATTTATGGCTGTACCTGCTTGAGTGCAGTTTGGAGTGCAGAGTTGCTATAGGAACCTGGTCAAAGCACCCAAGGTTCCCTTTTGTTCAAGTGTCATTTTTAATCCTGTCACAAATACCATATCCCCACATAAACTAATGTAACTGGGCTGATAGGCTGTTGCAATTATCCCTGTTGGGAGAATCCACTGAAATGGATTCAGAAAAGGAAGAATAAGAATTTGGGGGAGGGGAAGAAGGGGGACGGGGACTTTTTTTTTTAATACATTTTCTCTTCTTCAGTGTTGGAAGGCAAGATAAGTTTAGCTGAGCTAGATGCAAATAATGTAAAGTGAAGAAAACCCGATTTGGACAGGAGAAGAAAGGCTGTACAGAACAGCCTGTGAGCAGCAGGAAGGTGCTTTGCTGTGCCCAGGTGCTCTGTGACAGCTCAGGTAACATCATCTGCTTTGCACTGAAGCACATAACCCATGCTCATTTGATCCATTTTGCTACTTTGCTGTAGTAAAATTCAACAGAGGGTGAAGCACAGAGCTGGGATTGATGACTGCCTCGGAGATGCTAACAAAAATACATGTCTCTGTCACTGTAGTCACATACCCTTTAAAATGCCTGTTCTCATCTTCACTAAATTCTGACCACTACAGTCACATCCGTATCTGGGAATTAGGGAATGAACCATTTTGGTCAGGAACAAACAGGTCTGCTTTAGGTTAGAAGTTTACCAAATTCTTTATAGACAAAGGTACTGGAGTAGCTGTCTGCTCCTTTCTCTGCTGTTTGCACAGTAAATAGCACGGGCATACAGCTATCCCCAAGATACACAGGTGTTCTCAATGCACAAAAGTCTAAAGCCTGGTTTTCTGCCTGCCTGGGCAAGCTTCCAAGACACAGACAAGAGTGAACTGATGAAGAAATATTTGACTGTCAAAGGAACCTTCTACCCCTCCGTGCTCACATCACATTCAGAGAGGCAGCTCTTCCACAGAACCCTTTTTAGGTAAAATAATAGGGAAGTAATCTCTTTCTGAGTGCCCAGATGCTTCGATAGGCTAAATATTAACATACACTTGGATTTAAATAGTTATTATGTACCAAAAAAAAGCGTAGTTGCCAGGTTATACAGAAATAAATATATGGCTTGTAAGTCTCACTTATTTTCCTCTTTAAACTGAAAGCACATGAGGATCAACAGGAAAAACTCACCATTTTTGCAAATAACCACAACCCCACAGGCTCCAGCAAGAGAGTCCTTTCACATGATGTCTCTCTGCTGAGGTTATGATCTACTCATCCCATGGCAGGCATTAAAGCAGAAATAGCAGAACTCCTCACATCACCTCGCTAGCACTTGAAGTGCCGTTTAAAAACATGTCCTCAATCCTCAAGTATATAGCCAGCTCAGTCAAATCTGTGTCCCGAGCCAAAATTTTGTCCTGAAACCACTATTGTGACTAAGCTGAGGGTGGTATTAGAAGGTATTAAATATTTATTTGGGGATTCTGATGATGCTGAACACTTTTTTCCTGTGGAAGCTCCTATCCCAATGACCGTAAATGAAGAACAGGGCTTGGATGAAGCAGATGGTTCAGCAGATGGTGACTTGCTCGTTTTTTAAACCAGGCTTTTGTGTAAATGGAGTATGGTGTGGATCTCTTTATGCTTTTTGACTTTGAGAGCGTGTATATGTGCTTTTAGGTTTTAATAAGTGTTTAATTGTGAAACCATGTGTCATGATGATGATACGGATTTTACTGGCTATGAGAAGTTCTTGAAAATTTAGTTTGTTCTCTGATTTCTGAAACAAACACTATCTTTGTAAAAGGGGTATTTTCGTGTTGATTGTTATTAACAATTAAATGGGAGTAGCCCACAATCCTTGAGTGTGGGCCTGAACAAAGCAAGATTCTGTTGCAGTCTTTAATCTGTTTTTTTTTCTCCACCATTAGGCTTAACTTTCCTGAGCATCTAGACTATTAAGATTTCAATGAAACTAAAAAACAAAAGAGCCAAGAAGTAACTGAAAAGGGTGAGATGTGAGGTTTGCTTTTCAAAAAGTTCTGTTGAGCTTCCAAAAGTTCAACAGCCCTCAGCACCTACTTATTTATTTACTTACTTACTGTGCTGAAGGTAGCAGCCCCCTGAAACCTGCCAGCAGGATGGCTTGTGCATGTGCTCACTACCCTATTTTATTCAAAATTAGATGGATTAGTGAAAAAACGTACTGCTGGACCATTTCAACCAACGTGTCTTGTATAGACTGAGACAGGTTAAGGAGAAGTCACATAAGCAGCCTGAGCATCAGCAGATCTGAGGCAGCATAGTTTCTACCACAAGAAATTTCATGATTTGCAGTGATGATTAGATTGAGGGTGGCAGCGTGTTACACTGGCACAGCCAGAACCAGAAGAGAATGTCATTTTACTGTCCAAGAGTGGTTAAACCAACAGTGTCATCTGTTTCTTTGAAATTCATATTCCTGTAGCTCACCCATTGATTTGCTTCTAATTTCACGTTATTTCATTAGGCCATAGAGTGGTCTTCTAGGATCCAGCTTTGTAAGTTGGGATGTATTGACAGTGGTCTTCTCATATCCCATTTTATGTATTCTCCTACCACCTAGTATCCAAGTGCCTTGTAACTTTTCAGTGAGAAAGGGTATCTTTTAGCATTTGAGGTTTGTTCTTTTGCTCATTATTTTCCCAGATTGTATAGGCAGAGCTGTGTTTTTGCTGGCAGAGTTCATAGGTTTAACAGACTGTTTTAAAGTACACTAGAATATATTTTTGTTTCTAAGCCAAAAGACAATCTACTTGCAGAGTTGTCCAGCCTAACTTTGTCTCCTGCTTGAAGTGTTTCTAAGCTGAATATAATGAAGATCTATTCTAAGAATTCCCAAGGGATCTCTTCACACAGAATTTGGAATGGATCCATGGGTTTCCACACTTTAATCAATGCACCGTCTAATATTGATTTCCTGCAGGAGTCAAAGTGATTTGTTTACCTTCCCTGGAGACTTTGGGTTTTTACCTTTGGCTGCAGTCCTTGAATTAATATGGAAATTGAGAACATCACTCAGGACTAGGCTCACATGCAAGTAAAATGTGCAGTTTCATGGAGCCAGGTAACCTGTGCACGCTCAGACGCTCAGATGATTGCTCTGTCTCCTCCTCTGGCAGCGGGACAACTCACACAGCTCTTTGCTCATCTCTCTCTAAGCTTCTTTGAGGAGCAGAATAGTAAGTAACTTATTACTGATTTCTTTTTTTCCCCTTTCTTATGATGGCTCTTCCTCCTCATGTCACTCTGGCGTAAAGGTCAGCACAGTTCTCTCTGGAAATTTGCTCAGGCTGGTAAGGTAATAAGGAGCTGATTGCAAACCAGAAAGCAGCTAGATGGAAAGCAGCCATCTCTCCCATTATTAATCCATACTGACCTATAGGTGACTGTCTATCAAGCAAAAAGTTTCAGATTTGCAGCTGAAGCCTAATACCTTTCTTCTAATCAGCATTTCTAAGCTGCCAATATGAATGATTATAACATTGGCTGTGTGAGGTTTCCTTTCATCACTTGGCAGCGTCAAGGCAGAGTAGCTCTCACCCGCTTTCTACCACATAAAACTGGAAATGAAATACTGGGGGAATCAGATGTCAGCATCAGGATATTCCATATTAGAACTGTTCATGTAAGCCTCAGTATCACAGAGGACCGAGGACCTTGTGCTCTCCTCTTCCCCGTCACCGTCTCTGTGTGCTGTGCACAACTGAGCATAAAGAAATACATGGCATGACGAGAGCAAGGGCACTCGCAGCAGTGTAGAGGTCATCAAAGTCGTTTTTTTAAATGACATACGTGATCTTGTGAACTTGTCAAAATGCCAAGAGAGTTGAAACAATTCCTCCTGGAGACAAAGACATGACTGCAAGCAGTGATGTAATCAGGGCCATATCCAGCCTCATTTGAAGGGTAAGGTTCTTGGTGGTGTTAAGTGACAATCTGTCCTGAATTTGTCATCCCCATATGCCATCAGTAACAACTTACAAAAAACACCTCTCATTTTAGATCCAAGTTTGCATCTGTTCCAAGCGAAACATGTGCCATCTCCCTGTATATCCCTAGCAAGTCTATATTAGACAACATACGAGCAAGCTGAAAGTGAAACAGGAAAATGTCCTTTCTATATAATGACAAAATAAATTGCAAATCACTGTTGTTTTTACCTGTCTTTACATGAATATAAAATCTCAGTGGAGAAAACCTGTCAAAATACTTTACCATATTTGTGTATGAAAGGTTACTGCAGCTCACACACTATCTCTTAGGAGAAGCATATTTTCATACGTTTTCCAGAATGTGATGGTAAACAACGATTTGTCCTGGGGGGAAAATCAATCAAAAAGGTATAGAAATTTAGTAACCAATGACATTACAAGTGGTGCTTCAGTGGTGATTTTTCTACCTGTGTTACATTGCTCAATCATACAGGTAAAAGACATTTTAAAAATAAAGACCCAGGCTGAGAGAAATCTATCCCTGGATATTGAGATGGTTTATGAGAGGTTGGAGCTTCAGAGGAATTGATTTATAAATGTTTTCTATTTTTAAATATGCAGCTGGACATCCAGTATAATTTACGGAAGCATCTGACTGGCTTATATGCTTAGTTTTCATTGACTAACAAGCAGTGTTTAGGTGCTTCTATAAATCTCCCTAGCTGTTTCTCTTCATCTTTAGGCACATAAATGTTCTGTAAAGGTGAAACAAAAATTCAGGGCACCATTTTCAAAACCTGAGGTCATGTGTGACATCAATGGTGAGATTTCAAAAATGCTCTTTTCTCAGCATCCTGAACACTTGCAAGTTCTGCAAGTTTGCTATCATTATTCGATACATACTTTTCCAGGAATTTCGAACTTCTAATTTGAAAAAAATTAAGCCATATTGCAGAGAAATCTGCAACCACAGAATATAAACATTTTAACGGTGATGTGTGCAGGGATTTTTTTGTTTGTTTGTTTTTTACAGTGATGCAGAACAAAAGACCTTTGAAGTATAATTCTGCTCTAAATAAATATTGTTGGTGCTTTGCTTAGCATACTGATTTTCTATATCAGATACACTAACTTTACATTCTAATACATCTTTTACGAAGTGACAGGTCAGGGAAAAAAAAAAGTCAAATATGTTTTGATATATTATTGCCAAGAAGAGAATTTCTGAAGGCTGGACTCTTTAGATTTCTAGATCTATACAAGCCCCGTGCCTTCAGAAAAACCCTGCAAAGGGAGGTAATGAAAATATAGTAATTCTGCTTTTGTGCAAGGTAGTAATAGAAAGAAACTTTCATCCTCTTAGGTGCATCGATTCCAGGAGGTATGGGAGAGCAAAGGTTTGCTTTTAGCATTTAAACAAGAAGCCTTGCTGAACAAGAAGGTGTTATGATGGCTTATCAAAATAAGACTGCTTTAAAGGGCTTAAATAACTGTGCTTTGTTCAGTATTCAGAACAGATTCGACTTTCCAGATACTTTTCTAAGGGAAGTTTCTGCTGAGCTGGCGCTGAAATTCCAAGTTGCAGAACTGAGAAGTTTTAAAGATCCAATTATAATGCAAAAAAAGAAAAGCAAATGATGTCCTGTAGAAATGCTGACTCTGGTATAAACATGGTGGCATTCCCAAGTGCTGCCTTTGTTATAAATGTTCTTATTTTTCCCTGTATTTACAGTTTGGTGGTACAAGGTTCTGCCATATGCTATTGTGACTTTCTGAATTGTTTTCTGACATAAATATTGATATCATGTAGAGTTCCTTCTCTCCTTCCTTTTCTTGCCCCATCATCCCTGCTTCCTGTTAGCAGGTCGATATGAATCAAAATTAGGCCAAAAGGATCTGAGGTGATAAAACCTGAGATGAGTTATAATTAAAGTGATAGAACTGCATTGCTGAGCTCTGCTGTGCTTTGAAATATTATGCCAACTTACTGAAAGTGGATGAAATGCTCTGTGCCAAATTATCTGCTTTCTAAACTGCAAGTCCTAATAGGAGAGTTGTTATAAGTTTCCAGTTGTTTTACAAGGGTATAGTTAGGGCTGCAAGCTCCTATTTTTGCGTACTTCGGTGACTACTGTGAGAGTTTGCGTGATATGTAAGACTGGGAAGGCAAATTCACATCTTCCCGAATTAGCACCCTCTATGCAGCCATTTTCTGCTCTTTGTCCCACTTTGTGCAAGACCAGCTGCCCTAGCAAGGGTATAAAAGAAGGTGTTATCCATATGTACGCGGCGTTATGGATTGTAGAATCTCTAACATCTAAATGGATTTCCTCAGCAAACGCTTCAGACTGCCTAATAGTATAAGGATTACAGTCAGGCCTGGAATATATTTGGTTTGTTTCACTAGAAGTTTACTGGCTTTCTGATGTTTCTTTGAAAGTAGCATAGATACTTTGAAACCAGACAATATAACCAGAAAGGTTTTTGGGAGATATTTATAATTCAAGAGAAAGAAAGAAAATACTCAGAAAGTAAAAAAAAACCCAACTATCTTCATATATTCAAACCCTAACTTTGTTAAAATCACAGCAATTCACTTTCATTTTAAGAAGAGTCAATAACATTTTAAAAATTAGTGAAGATTTAGAATTGGCTTGGTGTTGAGATGCCAAGCATGTATAAATCTGACCTGGTCCGATACAAGGTTTCCTAATTCAGAATAAGCCAAATGCAAGTTAAGCTCAATTATACATGAAAATTACTCAAGGAATGTACGGTTTAAAAGATTTCAATAAATTATGTATGAAATTGAGTCATTCCACCACGTTGTTGTCACAAATGCAACACGTCAAGAATGCCACATTAAAAAAAAAAAGGGTGAATATAGAAAACACAAAATCTAACTAACTCTGACTGTTGTTAGACTCACATTTTTGTGCCCAATTAAAATTTAATCCAAATAAATTAAAAATAATTGAAAAAATCTCCCAGCAATCTGAAATCTTTTCCTAAGCACTGTGTACTTCCTGAGGTTTTCTTCCTGTAGTGGTGATGACTCTGAACAGACAACAGCTGTGAGGGTTCCAGCAGGTAAATAAGGCATTTTCATGAAGGTCTTAGTAGGGAAACGTGAAGAATATAGTCTTATCCCAATAGAACACAGGCAGAAATAAAGGCACAGTCACAGTCCTGGCTCTTCTCATGCTACCAGTGCTGCAGAAGGCAAAGTGTGTTCTTCACATCAGCTCCTACATCCAGGTACCTCTTCCCACCCACTCTGCTCTAGCAGTAAGATTTAGCTCTTCTTAATTCAAAAGGAACATGGGTGATCCCACTCGCACCTCTTTTATAGAAAGGCCCAGCCACCTTGCTCTTTGTTTCCAAACACAAGCGCTTTCAGCAGTTTATCGGTGCTGCTCCCTGGTACACGTGAGGGGAGAAGATGAGAGGTTTGTGGCAGAAATAAACCCACCCACAGCTAGGACAAGCTGTAGCCTAATTAAACTTAACTGTCCCCAAGTGCTTTCTTGAGAAGAGTTGCTCAAAATTACCTAAACTAATCCACTTTCTTAAAAACCCCCGAGGTTTTGTTTTCCTTCGGTTTATTAGGATTTTGCCTTTCTAATACCTATGATTGTGGCTTTAGGTTTATGCTGAGGAATCTGCAAGCAGGATTTGACCACTAGGCATTAAGACAGAAGTACTCATCTTTAGAGAGCTCTTCAGCCTGAGGATATTTTCATCGCTTGCTCACTAACATTAATCGCAGCACTCTCCATCTGTTAGCAAGGAAGTTGCAAGCTAAACTGATTGTTAGATTTTTTTGAGAAAAAAAACAAAGACACCGAAAACAAAAGTTCACACTGACTTGAGCAGTGGATTCAAAGCCCCAGAAAGAAAATGAAAACACTTTCTTGTTAATGAGAAAATATCGTCTTCTATTTATATAACTTTTTGTTCTTGAGAACCTCATCAGTTTGGGCTTGACCTTATCTTTTTCCTACTTACGTATTTTCTATGCAGTGTCTCACAATTAAGGGGACTGTAAAAGCAGAATTAGGCCCTTTAAAGTGAGTATCTAAATGGGTAATAATCCACCACTTAACGAAAGCCTTTAAGAAGGCAAAAGAGCACTGCAGTGTTGTATAATGACTGTCACAGCCGAGTTCAGGACAGGAAACGGAGGAGATCCCAAAAGGAAAAAGGAGAATTTAGGTACCTAGAAAATAATACAACCTTAAAAATGCTATTTTATCTGCTTGGCAGTCAATTTTCTGTTGCGGTAAAGCTGAGTAGTCATAGAAAGGCTGTTTTTTCCCTTTTCAAACACACGCAACAGCCTTCTGGACCCTTTCCTAAGTAATGTAAGCGTTATATTCTGCCTTCAAAGTGTGCGTTTATGCATAGAGGAAATACTTCTGTTCACAAAAGCAAAGCCTGGGGCCATCTACATTAACAATTGCTCTCCAATATTTGCTAATGACCTCTGCTGCCGCTCACCACTGTGCCGTTACAGCCGCGCTTTTGTGGTTACAGAGTTTGGCAGTTGAGAACTCAATGGAGAAGGAAAAATGAAAACAGTTGTGACCCTAAACGGTTTATGGGCTGGATTCCAGTCTCCAACAGCCTTGAACCCATTCCATTTGCACGTATATAACAAACACTTTGTAGGAAAAAATGGAGATGAGAGGCAGAAAGACGATAAACACAGACTTACGTATCCAATAAACTAGAGGAGATTATTTTTCTGTTTGTCAGCTGAATATAGCTGCATCCCACCAAATTCAGTCTCTGCTCAGTGTGAGTCTCTGCGTACTTTGATCAAAACCGCAGGAATGTACTAAAGACAATCAGACTCCTTCCTTGCACCCCTTTAATTTTGATCGGCTTATATCTCTGGAGCAGCTCTTACTGGAAAACTGTAAGAAATAGATTTGTAATTAATAGCAACAGAGCCAAAATCATGAAACTCTGAAGATGTAAGAAGGGGGTTTTTTATAACAAAAAGGACTATAATTTTATCTCTTCAAGGCAAATACTAATATTTACTAATTTTATCTAGCATTCTTAGGACATTAGGTTCCTCTACCTAGTTAAGGAGGACAATTTAAAGTGATAATACCAAATGCTCGTTTTGAGTATTTGGGTACTTCAGGAACCTGAATTTGATTTTCAGATTATGAATGGGTCTGAATAACAGTAATTTCTCTTTGGAATTCTTCAGCACATCAAGCTGTTGCAAAGGCTTTGAAATGTGCTCTTTTCACTGAGATTTCTGACTCACTGGAGGATTTTAGGCAAGTGACTTTACCTCTATGTACCCCAATTTCCCCATCTAGAAATTGAAGATAATCATATTTTTGTATGTTACTTTGAACCCTACTATTTGAGTTACTATCTATGTTACTATTTGAGCCCTATTTTTATAAGAATTTATTTTTTTAAATGCCTACATCCTGATAATTACAACAGTTTGGTTTTAATTCAAAGTGACAAGAAGAGACTTAAACGGAAACAGGGCAATTTGTGGATATACAAGATAATTTTTTTCATATATAATTCTTTTCCATATGAATGTATGCTATTATTCTATATAAAGTCTTCCTGAAAAGTTCAGAGCTCCCACCTCCCTTAACTGTAAATTATTGCTCTGCGCAACAGGTCAGACTGTGTGCTGCCCTGAGCAGCAGCTAATGATACTCTTAGAAGCCTGTTTTTAATAATTTCAGAGCACTGATAATATTTGGAGCATTTTTAAAGATGCAGCCTATCAAAACAAAGCAAAACAAAACGAAACAAAACAAAAGCAAGCCAAATGAAAAACCAGAGAATAAAGTACCTAAAGAAAAATTATATTCTGTGTCTCCATCAGGCAATAATCTCAGTCAAACTCTAGTGCTGAGTCGAGTAAGATTTACTTCATCTCTCTTCACAGACAGTGGAGAGGGAATTTTTGGCTATGTATAGGTCTGAGGAGCTGGGTTCCTGCTAAGAGTTTGCTCATGAGCAAGACAGAGGTGAGCTCTTGTTGTTCGCATCTTTGCCTGCTTTTCACAGCTGGGGAGCCAGCAGTAACAAGGCTGTTCTGGAGTTAAATAGTGCCCTGGTGACACCGGACAGAACAAGAAGAGCAGCAGCGGTGCTGCAGGTGACTCTTGTGGCCTTAGGCTCCGCTGATCAATCAGCAGAGCCTCGGAGAGCCGGCAGCCGGGAGAGCGTCTGGCTCTCCATCCCTGTCTGATGATTCCTCCTCATCCTCACCTTTGGCGTCTTTTAGTTTGGACCTTGTTAGATATGCTCTTCAAAGCATTATATATTAGAGCCTAAACGTACAAGCATGTGCAATTAACAGTAGACTTATAAATGTCACTGGCTGGTATTTTCACTGTTGTGGCGCACAAAAGACAGTTCTGAACTCCGGACTCCTGAAGGCACAAAATCAATGCGTAAAATTGTTTAAAAAATACATATCTATACAGCTCTAGGTCCTTGTGCTTCTCTCTGCAGTAAAATGCATTAGTTCCCTGGGGAACCGTGGGAAATTACAACTGCTGTTCTAATTTTCTCAATAAAAGAAAATGTTAAAAGCCCTCAGCAAGCACTCAGGAAGTGGCACTTTGCAGTTGATGCTTGATGATGATAAAAATATTTATTCAGTGGAAGAATAACTGTAAGAGAACATTTTAAGAGCTTTTATACAGGCTTTTTCCACCCAAACTCACGTCATACATAGGCCTGTCAATCACATGAAATGCACATTCCAAAAACCTTTCCAAAAAGTACAATGAAACTATTCCTTGAGAAACAGGAAAGTTCTGAGTTGGTCTCTTTTCTCTCTTCCTCTT
>VWYH01006617.1:0-80129 GCA_013399365.1 Pampusana beccarii | reverse complement strand
TTTTTTTTTTTTTTTTGAATGGTGGATGTTTCCATTGTGACATTTGAAAGTTCAGCTGTGACATTAATGGTTCGTGAAGATGAACTGGCCGGTGATTCACAAATGGCTCCCAAATTTGCTGTTCCAGGAAACAGCAGGCGAAGGAAAGCCGCAGAGTCTGTCAAGAGTTCAGTTGTTTCATCTGCTGCCTGGTAAAATCTCCAGGCACTATGCCCTGCTCTAACCTGTTTCTTATTATTTGTATTGAAGTTATTTTTAAGTCAGTCAGCAATTACGTATTGTGCTTTCTCTTCGCTACAAATTTAATGTTTAATAATGCTGGTACAGGATCTATAGTTACGTTATTTGCTTTTCTTGGAAAAATGTTTGCCTTAGCGGAAATTGGAGTAACATGGAGGCCACAGTGTGATAAATTCCAGCCCTACTTTGCGACCTAATACTATACTTCTGAGATTATATTTTCTCAAGTGTTTCTTTTGCTCGGATTCAGAGATGAGCTGAAATAACTGCTGGCTGAAAAAGTTATAGATGATACAGATATCTATGGGAACTGGATTATAGAGAGAACATTCAGGTTATACAGAAAGGAACACCAAATTTTATGTCATTAGGCATGGGTACAGTTTCCTGTAAACATTTTGAAAAATACAGTTGTGGACTGATGCATTTGGGCTAAATTTACTGCTGCCCTAAGTTTTGTGACTTCAGTAGTGTTTGCTATTGTGGAATTCTGACCTTTCTATGTCAATATTATTAGAAAACCTGTAGGGAGTGTCATAACTTTCAGAATTCATGGAGATTTCAGCATGTTTTGATGATGTCCCCAAACACTGCAAAATACATTCAGGGGATGGTCACAAGAGAATGCAGAGGCCATTTCTTAACAATACATCCCTGTTTAACATATCACTTAAACATATGCTTGGTCCAGAGGCTTACAGATCACATTATCTTATACCATGATCTCTGCTGATTTTTTTTGTCTGTGATAAAACCTGTGGGTTCTGTTGTTAATCTGACCAAAAGAGGTACAATAGCGGGAGAGGGTGCCAGCCAGGAGAGAGCTTCCCATGCTCAGGAGTCGTGAAGGGCACATCTACGCCACACAGTGAAATTGAGAGCAGTGTAAACTCTTTAACGCAATGTTCCTGAACTAATGAGCCTGCCTGTGAAGCTGGCGTTATTGCCTCAGACTTGGCATCGCACCAAAGCAGCTGCGTTGCAGTCGAGCCCTCGGCGCTGGGTGCACTGTCTGCACTGTCTGCACTGTCTGCACTGTCTGCACTGTCTGTGTCCCAGTGCCGGTCAGCAGCGGTGATGGGTTCTCCTCATGGTCTGTCTGTCGCCATAGAAAGCTGACTGCAGGATTTTTGTGTAAAAGGCACAGTAAGGTTGAAAGACGTATCATAGGTTAGACTGTATATTGATTTGTAGATTCTGAATTATGTCACAGCCCAGAGAGCTGATCAAACTCAAGTCGAATCCCCTGTCAAGCCATAAAGCAGGTGTTCGCAAGGGGACTGAACCCACCACAGGTATCACCCAGTGTGGTCATGTACTGGGAGCGGATGCACAGCACACCAGCACCGTTGCAGCCGCTTCAGCTCTGCGTAAGCTGTGGGCTGGGATTTCTGTGCCGCGTCGCTCGGAGGCACAGCACGGGAGATCACCATTCATCTTTCTCCCCTGCGGTTTGGCACAAACAAATAACAGCTGGAACTAAAATGGTTAGCATAGGTTTATTAACTTTGAGGGAAGCAAATCATAAAAGGGTAAATCGAAATTAACTGCGTTGAACACAGGGTAAATCAATAGGATTATACAAGGGTCACAAAAAAGGGAGGACTTTCTTCTATTCTGTGACCTTTTGTGAGGACAAACTTGAGGGAACACAAGAGACAGAAAAGATTCCGAGCTCTAGCTGGTAGCAATAACCAGATGTTTTTAGCAGGTGCTGTAAGCCCTGAACAGTGGGGTTTTGCTACGTAATGTCTTATTTGTCTAAATCCAAAAAAGGACCTAGAGTAAGGCCAGAAATACGCAGGTGGCTATGGGATCTGATTCCAAAAGCTCAATGGCATCTCATTTGCTCTGGCTGGAATGCGGAAGGAAAATTTCTTCTCAACAGGCTACTGAGCTAAGAATAACTTCATCAAACAGACTTTCAGGCTTCTTTTGTGCATAGATATTAAACAGAAGTAATTCTATGACTACAGAGACAAATTTTGTTATTAGGAATTTGCAGAAAGTTCTTGAGGATTTCAGTTCACCATCCAGGGCAGTTTATACTAAGGTTGCACAGTGTATTTTAATAATGTCTAAGGCTGTGAGCTTGCATGAGCTGTTGCTGCAGGCAGCAGTTGCTGCAGTATCTACTATATTACTAGAACCTGATTGAAATAATTTTGAGTATGAAATATAAAATTATAATCTCTGCAGTGAACCATACTCATTTTCATAAGTGTACCTGTGCATATATACACCAAAATCGCAGTTGTCTCCATTTCTGGAATGGGATTTTAATGTAAGCCAAACAGTTATTTTCTAAAGCTAATGGCGAGTCAAGAGTAATATCAAGATCCGGTTTGATGAAGGGGTGAATGCTGGGTTAGAATAAGGTGACTAATTGTACAGTAGACATCACTGGTAGCTCCTGGGAAAATATAGTCACTAAGAACCTAGACAAAGAAGTAACTCACATGTTAACGAAATCTCCTGAGTGTGCTTTGGGTATTCTCTGGATGACTTATAAGAAAAAAATGATAGCAACTGGGAAACAAATAATCTGTTTCTTGGAAGTCTTTAAAACTTGATGAAACGCAACAAAAATCGGATTCAACCTGGAAAAATGCAAAATAATCTATCTCAAGAAAAATAATTCTTGCTGTACATGCTTACTGTGAGGGACAAATCTGGAAAGCAGTAATGTGAAGGACCAAGAAACTGTTGGAGTGCCTGTGCTTGTGCAACATGACTAAGGAGGTAATTGTTCATCTCCATACAATTCTGATAGAATACATACATTTCTAGGTAGCTCATTACAACAAACGAATTGAAGGTCATCCAGCCTACAGCAGAAATAACTACTGAGGGATTTTTTAATAGACAAAATAGGGTAGGTTGGAAGGGAACAATATTTATGGGTTGGTAAAAGGAAGGTTAAATGGTTGAGAATCAAAGAACTTGTCAGCAATGTACAGATGAAATAAACAGTAGAAGGATTACTAGGATGTTTTGAGGCAGAAGGAAGGAAGAAATGAAAATTTAGGCTGGATACTAAGATTAAAACTCTGGTACAGAAATGAAATATACAGTGTAAAATTCTCCTAGGGAACTATTTAAACTTCATTGCTTGAAGACTTGGGCAAAGTCTTGACTAATCTATTTCAGCAAATAATTTGTTTCTCTTAGCATCAGGACCCGACCTTCTCACAAGCCCCTATTAGCTTCAGTGCATTTTGTAGGTGCCGTATGCAGCGGCAGCAGGGACTGGACCGCTGTTAGTGCTGGGCTGGGGTGCAGCCAGCGCCCAACAAATGCAGTTCAGACCCACAACAGGACCTGGGACCAGTCCCACCTCCAAGATGAGCCTGTGTAGATCTGTTGGGTTTGTGTTCTTGAACAAGTGAAGCGACCATTTTCACTGACAGGATCCTTTTAGTTTTCGAGTGTGTTTTGGCCTGTAGAAATGTCCTCTGGTGTAGTTTGTTGTGGTTTTGTTTTGTTGTGTCTTTTTTTGTTTGTTTGGGGTTTTTATTGTTGTTGGTTGGTTGGTTGGTTTGTTTTTATGTCAACATGGGAGTACAGTGTGTGCCTGGGAGCAAATGATGACTCTAAGATGATTACCATGTTATTATTAAACTATGGGATAATCACCATCCTGTCAAGTGTCAGTGCATGCCTTTCATCAGCCCCCATGTGGCAGCAGCTCCTGCACTGAACTCCCAGTAGCTTTTTCTGATCTAAGGAGAGTATTTTTCCTGGTCTGCTGCTGAATGTGATCCCTTTGGAACTGCAAACAGCACAAAGAAAACAAAGATGGATAAACACTACTAAGTCACCCCCCAAAAATAAGGCTTTTTTGTACTATTTGAAGTGAACCTAGGCTGAATTTTCAGATGGGAACATATTGACATGACCTTTAATAGTGAACAAGCTGAGGCATAAGAAAGTAAGAACTTCTCAATAAACAGATAATTTGGCTTTTCAGACTGCTGATGGGTCACAGAAAAAGCACCTGCACGATGAAATGGACCTGTACCTCATGCCGCAACTGCTTTTCCACTCGTTGAAGTGCAAAGCCTGAGTTTGTGCCAGGGCCTTGAGTATATGCCCTTCCGGAGTTTAGTTGGCTAAGTTAAGGGGTTCAGTGCGCTGAGCTCCAGATCAGCTCCTTCACTGACATGAACTACCGCAAAGAAACTAGAATATAGGGCCTGCCCCTCCTTTCCCTGGGGAGTTGCTTTTCAGTTGAGGGTTTCCTTTGGCTCTTCCTGTGCCAGGCTCTGACCTCCAAACACACCTGGGCCCAGACCCATGGGCTGGGCTTCTTGGCTGGGAGCTGCCTTGTCACTGGGGGCTTTCTGGGCAATTGCTGGGCTGTGTCTGACCCTGATCGCTGTCCCCAGCCCTGACCCTGACCTGCTGCTCCACTTCCCAGCTCCTTGGTGGGGTCATTGCTCCCACCAGCCTTGTGGTCGTGCCCACCCCCTGCTCACCTTCCCTTCCACACGCAGGTGGCCCTTGCTGCTCTCTGTCAGTTGTCCCTGGTTTCATGAACCTGAGTGACTCGGCTAATGCTGTTTGGGGGCTCAAAATAAAAAATGTGGGCTTCCATAATAACTGCTTTCCACGGTCCAGCATGTTGCACAGCCAACAGCTGAAGTCAAGTTTGTAAGTAATGGTGTATTTTGCCCAGCAGATGAGTGAGACTGAAGGCAGAAAGAGATTCCATGTGAAGTGGTATGTTCAAACTACGGTTCACCTGCTGATAGACTTTAATTTCTACCATCCTGCTGCTGTGTCTTTTCATCTGTGAGAGCCACTGTACAAGATAGAGAACAGTGGTTTTCTCCACTGAAAAATTCCTTTGGTTTGGTTTTTGGGTTTTTCCATGGAGCTGGCATTTAATCACTAAGATGTGTCATGCTGCTAAGCTGCATGACAGCTTGATGCACCGAAGGATGCTCCCCACTGAAAATGTAAACTATTTACGCTGTATATTTTTCTACCTAAGGAACCTTGAGATTTGCTAGTAATGGCTTTCCTTTTTTCCAGCTAAATTACAAAAAAGTGTCTGCATTTCCATTCTGGTATCAGTGAAGCTAAACAGCTCTTTTACTCTTACCTTAACAATATATTTTTCTTCTCTGTGATAATTATTTTAAAGCAGGAAAGCAATAATATGTTTTCCCTGTGAAAAAAATTAAAGACTTGTATATCACACTAGCCAAGCTGCTGCTTTGTCCAGCTCATTCTGGCTTCTAACATAGCTCTTAAAGAGACCAAATGACTGTTTCGTCTGCCAGCTGTAGGAGATGCAATTTCTGAAGTAGAATACAGAGGATTATAGCCCATTTCAGGTACCAACAGGAACCTACTACTGCTCAGAGTCTGCAATTACAATATCTTAGACTTTTCATTGTAGCCCTTGTATTTTGATACCTCTGTTTTGCCTTACTGAAGATATTATGTACCCTCATCTACTTTTTCCCTATAATTTCCCTGTCCTACATCTTCCCTTGGTTTTTTTTTACAGTGCTTTGCAATAAATGATTTGTCGAAGACTGTAGGTAGTTTCTGACCAGGTGAAAGTGTAAATCTTTTCTCTGCTGCTCACTCACCCCTTACCCAAAGGCACTGCCAGCTCTGGTTAGGGAAAACTTTTCCTTTTACCTTGGCACTCAATGCCAAAATGACCCTTGCACTCTATGGAAAACCTCTTCTCACATTTTGAAATTTCCAAACGCCTTCTGAATTGCAGGGCCCAAAACTCTATTTGGATGCTGTACATTATTTGAATTAACCGATTTTGAAGAAAAACTGTTCCTTGTATTTTTCAGATGTACTTTGTGATCACTCCTAACACAAAGCAGACTTTTCAGGTTTCAAGAAGCAAAGCGCTACATTTGCATTATGAGATTAAAAACCAAGTTAGAGAAGTGAAAGATAAAAAATAATGGAATGCTGCATTTCAGGGCCTGAGTGACAATAATCTATTTCCCTGTGTGCCACTTAAGTTTCTCGGAGGCACGTTCTGGCAGCAAGAACCAACAACGCAGTTCAGCCACATCTGCTTGAAGTGTTGCTCTTCAGCACCAACCTTCTCCTGGAATATTAACGTGCTGTTTAAGCTTCTGATTGCACGTATGCTATCTGGCATTAACCAAGCCGTACAGCAGGTGTAAAGTGCTACATCATTTCCTTCCAACTTCTCAGCTTAAGGAAACATTGTGTTGGAGTTTTGATTAACTCTCACTGACAGGAAAGATACAGAACTTGACCAGACTGAATTGTGCTTACAAGGGTTTTGTTGACAGCTTTTTATAGGCAGTATGTTGACATTTTGTACAGATGGAGGAATTTGGATTTCTTTCTCCCACTTACTGTTCTCCTACACACGTACACACAGTCCCTCACATATATATTTGCCAGTTTTAGGAGGATCAGACCATCACAATTACAAGAGGGGCGTTTTAAGCACCGGTATTTTAAATTTGTATGTTTATTCCTCACTCACAATCAACTCAGCACAGAACTACATCTGTAATTAGTTGCGACAGCAAACAATTCCATTTGCATATGTAAGAACTTCATTTGTGGTACTAATTATCACCCTTTCTTAGGGCAGAATTTGGAAAGGTATTTACATGCCTAACCTGCTTTTATGGGTTTTGAAACCTTATTAGGCACCGTTCTGTGACTTTAGCTGCCAATACCTTTAAAAACAGAATTTGGTATCAGTGTCATAGAATATGCTACAAAAGAGAGACGAATGGAATACATCATTTCATTTCCGTTTGTCCCTGCATTTGTTTTGGAACACAATTTTAGATTTTGCAGGTTTTTTTAAGAGATAAATTCTGGCTCTTGCTGTACTTTTGACACGGGTCCTTTCTACTCTAATTCAGTTACCTGCACACATACACTTTTCTTTTTCACAGAAACATTATATTTTTCACATTTCAAGCTACTTCTTGTTTCTGCTTTAGATTTTCATTTGTTTCAGAGCTTCTGTTCCCTGTGATTATGTATTTGAGTTCAACTGCCTCAATAAGACAAGAGTATAGAGAAAATCAACAGATGTATATTACTTACATTTCAACCGCCCCAAACAAACAGTGTCTGGAATTTGACACTCGATTGCACTAATGTGTTGTAATTAATGCTTTCCTAATTGCAGACAGTAGTGCAAGCACAGAAAGTTTAATGACTGATTTATGACTTTCATGCTTGACCTGGAACCTGCTGAAGTCGATCCGAGCCCTCAAAGTCTCCATCCAAAATCCATCAGAGGCACTGAACTTCCGATTAAAAACAGTGGCCGTTGTTTGTGTCTCAGCCTTTGTGACTTGTTCACTGAGTCGAAAGGCAGACTGTGACACCAGGCAGCAGATTTTACTTACAGATTTAGGAAGTTTTATGATACAAAGTGGGAACCTCTAATAATACACTATAAACCCAAGAAAAATTATAAAGCTCAGAGCAGATACATTTTTTTCCATGACTTTTTAATTTACTTGCAAATCAGTTTAGCTTTCTGGATTTAACACTCTGAGGAATTCAACCCATTTTTAAATAAACATCAAACACATACATCAGTTTGGCATGTCACTATTGCATTCCGCCTCTGCTTGTGGTGGTTGATTGGAAAAACAAACCTGATCTGTCAAGAGAACAATGAATGTCTACACATGAGGGTCGCTACTTATGGCTGTTAGTTACTGGAATTATACTATCCAGATAATACTGGAATTAACTTGTCTTTCTATTTGCAAAAGTATTTGTTCATCACTATATTTTCAGACAATTCTAATTGAGATAAAAATTAATTGGAAACCATATCAGACCAACTGAGCTTATCAACTTTAATGGGAGTTTCACTTGCTTAGGACAAAACTTTTTTTTTGATACTTTTAACTTGTTTTAAATAAAGGTAAGCTTATGTATTAAATGAGAACAAACATGGATGTAATTAATCTGTATTGTGAAGTTGCCAACTATTTGACTCTTCATGAGTTAATTAAAACAATGTTTAACTTTTCAATTTTAATTTAGTTTAAGTACTGACAAATTTTAAAGAAGTCAAGAAGCTGATATTTAGTTTGTGACAACGGTTACATGCCTGGTTCATTGTAAGCAATTAAGAAAACAACTTCTGATATTTGTTAACTGCTCTTTAGTCAGTATTTATTACATGTGCTGCACAGATGGAATGTTAGAGCAACTGACCATGAGATACAAAAAGCAGCATTTGTTTTACCGGGAATAGAAGAACTCCAACTGGTTTAGATCTTCAAAATACTTTAGAGACTTCTTTGAACATCTTTGGAGAGTTCATATATATGACATGACAATTTAAAAATATGACAACTGCTGGAGAAAGTATTTTACTATTTACAAACACGTATGCAGCTCTATTAGGGATAAGAGATTTGATAATTCAGAGTATTTGTATGTTTAAACATCTCCTTGTAGTGCTTGCAGACTTGAGATCAAATATTCTTACTGTATTTTGTTATATGTTGGAAATACAATTTTGGGTTTTAAGTAATGATCTGCTCTGCTGACCGGAAAGTTGTGATGCTGACTGTAAGCTGCAATGGCTTTAAAACTCAGAAACAGGATGACTCTCCCTTGCTATAAGACAGTGGATACTCTCAGTCTGTGAAGTGTTAGAAGCTGGAAAAATCATTAAAAAAACCCCTAAACCTGTCTGCTTGGCATGCCTTCTGTTGAGTCCCTTATGTATCATAGGAACTGGCTCTGTAGGCAGTATTTCTAGATATGTGGCAAGCTGTACAGGTGGGTGTATACATATTGTCTCTGCCATGATTATCACTAAGTTGCCTGACTGGTGTTTGTGTCAGAAAAGCAAACCTTCATTCATGACAGCTTGTTTTTTCATAGTTAGGTAAAAAAAAATGTCAAATCCAATGTTTGCTTTAGTAACATTTTCACCTGAAACCTTCAAACACTCGTCAGTAATCTGCAGGCACAAAACACAGCACTAAGTGCACAAGCAGTAACCCCTGCAGCCACACAAAGGCTCAGCAGTGCCACTGCCTGTGCTTTGACGGAAATCACCGCAAGTCAGAGGGGGTTCTCGGTTGACATTTCTTAACTATTATTTCTGTTGTTTTCCAACAGGGCCTAATGGTTGATTCAGAGCCTGGGCAGTTTCCACGGTCTGTCTTTGCATATTTATTAGGTGCGTCCAACTATTCTTTTTCTACACATTTCCAGAAATCCAAGACACCGTAAGCGGGCGCTCAGCTTGTCTCCAGGTGAGTCACTGAAACCGTACTCTCTCTCACAGACCGTGCTAAAGTTGGACTTGATGATGAACTTGCTAAAAAGGGCAATGCTTGAATGGGCATGGCTTGAGTTGTTGCATCACTCTGGGTTTGGTGTTATTTTCACACCTTCTCCATCATATTTGGCAATCATGATTGCAGACAGAATGTTTTGTTCAAAGTAGAGCTACTAACTGGCTAGCAATTATTTTGTGCTGAACTTCACTGCATCACTCTTGAGCTAAAATAAAATCTTGGATATCATGTCATCTTTGAACAATCCCTTTGCTGCTTCATAAATTAACACAAAGTCTGGGCAGCAGGACAGCTTTTGGCAGAGTTTGCCAAAAATCCAACAACACAGCTGGAAGTATAGCTCTTCATGTTAATTCTCATTAGTTCTATTAGTTTCATCTTTCTTTGCCCAAAGAACATATTTAGCTTAATATTTCGTTCCCACTTGCAGTAGGCTAAAATTTACCTCAAATCTGCTGAAACTTTGCAGAAAATAACACTTTGACAAGCATGATCTTGGAGGATCTAATCTTTTTGTCAGAGATAAAATGTGGTTCTTGTCACAAAATCCTTTCCTCTGTGTGATTTTCTTGTAGGCTTTACCACTGATACTAGATACTTGGGAACATTTGAAAAGCAACTTGACCTTGTTGCATTCAAACCGTGCTCACTCAAGTTCGATGAAAATCCGTGTAGTTTTCACATAACTGCTTGAAATTCTATCATGCCTACCAGTTTTTGGGTTGTTCAGGTGACCTAACCCTGTGAGTGTGACCCTGGGTTCAGAGCTAGGTTGGAGTAAATTCACACGCTCGTTCAGATGTGTCTGGTTTCAGAGCATCTGGAATCTTCCTCTTCGAGTAGGTTGATGTGTTGACTTGTGTCACTTCTGCAGAATCAGGACTCTTCCTCCCAGCTCTCTTTGTTTATTTAGCATTTGGGATGAAGCACTATTCGTCCAGGCAGTTCCTAAGTCAATGGAACAGAGAATTAATGATGTTGTAGGGTATGGAGCATGTCCCCTCCCCAGCCCTCCGTCTCTTAACTTGTATATATTCCCCTGGGTTTATTCCATATTGTCCACTTTAGCATTATCCCTGCCTGAAGTGTGGTGGCTGCTATGACCTTCCATCAAAAATATTTTCTGTTGCGTAACTAAAATAAAACAAATAAAAACTAAAAAGAAAAAAAAAAAAATCCACCACAGAAAACATGCAGAGATATTTTTAAGAGCACAGTGGATATCCAGGCAGTATCCCATGAGATAAAAGGGTGGCAAAGGCTCGTGTGTGCCCTGAGTGAGGTCAAATAAAAACTAAAAAGAATGCATATTTATTTTGCATATATATTTTGCTTCGGAGTTTGTTACCATAATCTGAAAAATAGGAAAGAAAATTACAAGTTCATGCTCACATACCCTGCTCCAGCAAAGCTCTTTCTAAAGATGAGTATTTTAGTTTGTTTAAAATAACTTTAGAATTTTTTTGGCCCAGTTAAAGAAAGGATCACTTTAAATATGATGTTAACCCTCATGTTTGGGGGCAACTAATCTACGTTCTGTGTGTTAATATGATATAAATTATTGAATTTCCTAAAAAGCAAGTGATTTCTACTTAGAGATGAATATGTCTGTAAGAAAAGTCCATAATAATAGGTGGTTCAGCTTTCACAATTATTTTTTGCTGGTACATGAAGTCCAAAAGCCAGAACACATTTAAAGTATTTATTCATAATGTCTTACTTCTTGTACGTTGTGTGTGTATCTGTATATTAGACTGGGGAAAAGCTTACACAAGCAGAGTTTGTGTTTCAAACTTTTTTTTATTGCTGGCTCTTTGTATTTACTAAGCAACACAAATTAGCTCTTCCTCAAAATACCATTCCCTCAAATAAAACTGTCATTATTTGCAATAGTGCAACACAGTTCAGGACATTGCACTTGCAGTCTGATTCCCTTTCTGCACCAGATCTTTGCAGGTGCATTAACTTTTCCATGTCAATCTCTCTCTAATCCGTCTTAATGTCCAGAAATTTCCATCTAGCATTCATGGATTTTTTTCCACCACGGTAACCAGAAATCAAAGTATGCACGTGGCCTTATATAGATCAGGAAGACTTTAAATCAAAATCCTGACAGCTGTTTGGTACATAATAAGTGTCCTTTATCTTGTTATATTAAAACAGGGGGACATAAAATGAAAATAAAAGATAAATTCGCCCTTCTGGTGTCTTACTCAAGCCTGCTATAGCAGCAATATCCCTGCTGGCTTTGAACTGAGCTTCTGAGACCAGTGTCTTTGATATGATCCCTGCCCTCCCAGTCATGCTGCTTCCTAGAGGAGTCTGTGTCACTGATCTGCTGACAGCCAGATTGCTATTTTTTCTTCAGCGTTGTACTGAGGGTAGAAGTGACATTATGCTGTTTGCAGTGGGGTTTCTTTTCCTTCCCTGCCCCCGCCCATGCCCTTTTAAAATTAATTATTAAATGCAATGCCACGGACAAATTATTCTCGGTGAGCGAGGGATCTTTTTAATAGACTGGGATTAATTCCAGCTGGTTTTGAGCACCTTTCTCCATTAGCTAGAGGAGGTGATTAGCATGAAGAGCCTCCTGAATTAAGTGTCTTTTTAGCATCTAAAGTTGGCGCTGGTAAACTGAACCACCGAATCCTGAATTAGGCCTGTTTTAATGGCTCAACTATAACCTCAGTGCATTATCTTTTCCTGAGATAATTGCCCGTTTTCCCCTAGGTTTTAGTAAAGCTATTCCAACAAAGCAAGCCAGGACATCTCTCACCTGCACACTTTGTTTCCTTTGTACGAATTTCTGACGAGGGACAGACCAAAGAACCTGCATTATGGACGTGGTCATGGTTTCCTTCAACCTGAGCCCTGTCACCCCCTGGGGTGTCTGTGATACCCCTTTGTTTATTCTCTTTGTCGTAATTAGTGCAAACATGTACGAACTGACTGAAAAGTAATCAAGAACTTCTTGAGTGAAGCGTCTCTTCGGATCTGAATGATCATAGAGTTGTTTCGGTTAGAAGAGACCCTCAGGATCATTGAGACCAACCATGACCTAACTCTAGCACTAAACCATGTCCCTAAGAACCTCGTCTAAATGCCTTTTAAACCCCTCCAGGGCTGGTGACTCCAGCACTGCCCTGGGCAGCCTGTTCCAGTGCCTGACAACGCTTTCTGTGAAGAAGTTTTTCCCAGTATCCGATCTAAACGTCCCGCGGTCCAACTTGGGGCCATTTCCTCTCGTCGTATCATCTGCTGCTCGGGAGAAGAGACCAACACCCTCCGTGCTACAACCTCCTTTCAGGCAGTTGCAGAGAGCGATACGGTCTCCCCTCAGCTCCTGTTCTCCAGGCTGAACCCCCGTCCCCCAGTCTCTCCCATCACACTTGTGCTCCAGCCCCTCACCGCCTGTCGCCTCCTCTGATCTCCACCCTCTGAAACAAACACCGTCCAGAAGCAGCGGCTCCTCAGAACGAGATACACAGGTAAGGAAGCGCTGCGTTTTCTCTTTGAACATCTGTATTCCCTTTCCATCTGTATTCTTTAAACATCCCCGCCCTCCCGTCCGCCGTGCGCAGCGGGCCCGCAGCGCCCTCTCCTGGCACCGCGCTCGGGGCCGCTCCCTCAGCGCTGCCGGGCCGGCGAGACTTTCCGCAGCCGCCCGCCGTCTGGGTAATTTTTGCTTTGGATACTTTTTTCTTTTATTATTCTCGTGGTGCTTCTCTAACACAGGCAAGGGGAACCCTGGAGTGGAGCCCTCAGAGCGAACCCTACGGTCCTCCTGCTCCCCAGGGGGCGCTGAACATGAGGCGTAACTTTGGCCCCTCCGTCTCCGAGCGGCGCACGCGCGTTGCCTCGCAGGGGCTCCTCGGGCCGGCCGGGAGTGATTCCGGTTCCGGTTGGGGCGGCGGCGGCGGGATGGACCGGGAGCTGCTGCGTCAGGCGCTGAGCTACCACGGGCCCGCGCTGCTCTCGCTGCTCCGCGCCGAGCAGCACGACAACCCCGACTTCCGCGGGCTGCTGCCGCCGCCCGGGGCCGCCCTGGAGCCGCCCCGCGGGGCCCCGCACCCACCGGCCTCCTGGTGAGGGGCGCCGGGGCTGCGCGGTGCAGGGGAGCGAGCGGGCGAGCCCGGTGGGGCCCGTGGGGCGTTTCTCACCGGGTTCTCCTTCCCCTAGGAAAGAGAGGACGAGCATCGACACCGAGATCAAGCGCTTCATCGCCAAAAAAGCCGATCTCCTTTTCGCTCATTCCTGGAAGCCCAACGGGCCTCCGGCCGACACGATCGAGGAAGATGAAGGTGAGGCTGGTGAGGCGGGTGTCGCTCTGTGCGCCCACCGGAGAGAGTGGGAACCCTGCACAGCATTAGCAGAATGTTTAAAAACAAAGTGAAAAAATATTTTATATAGGCTGTGCATAAACTTTTTGTTAGTACAAACTAGGCAAATTTCAGCGTGTTTTGCTATTGTGATGCATTTTGTGTTTTCAGGCTGTAGCTTGGTCACTTCGTAACTGTGAATTTCTCATGTGTTGCAGAGTGTTACGCTGTCATGCCTCCTCTGGAACGGTTCATGGACGTTCCCAGGGAAGACAGGAGAGAATTACTATTTCGAGACATCGAACGTGGTGACATCGTGATTGGGAGGATTACTTCGATTCGTGAATTTGGCTTTTTCATGGTGCTGATATGTCTGGGAAGTGGTGTCATACGGGAGATTTCGGATTTAGAAATCACTGTAAGATACAGCTGTAATCAATATTTTGTTCTTGATAAGTAGGAAATTGTTAATGTGTTGGTTGCTTCTTGCATCTCTTAATGGAGTGGTACATGTACAGGTAAAACGGAGTTTTGGCACGGTTGGTAGCTGAATTTGTGGACAGTTTATGATGCTTTGCTGAGTCAGAAAACACTTCTTTTATGACCTGTACTTAATATTTTGTCACAGAATCATAGAATAGTTTGGGTTGGAAGGGACCTTCAAAGCTCATCCAGTCCAACCCCCTGCCATGAGCAGGGACATCTTCACCCAGATCAGGTTGCTCAGAGCCCCATCCAGCCTTGAGTGTCTCCAGGGATGGGGCATCCACCACCTCTCTGGGCAACCCGGGCCAGTGTGACTTAAAACCAAGTCATGGTTTTAACTATCACAGCTCTGGTGTGCATTAAAATTCAACTAATCTTCTGTTTTAATCTTGGGGAGGAAAATACATTTGGCTTTGTTTCTGATATTCCTATTTTATTCTATTGCAGGCTCTTTGTCCTTTGAGAGATGTGCCTTCTCAAAGCAACCATGGAGATCCTTTATCTTATTATCAAACTGGAGACCTTATTCGAGGCAAGTAGCTGCAGAAGTTATCAGGAATCTGTCTGTTTTGGTTTTGAGACATTTCCGTAATTTTATCTTAACTTCTGTTGTTTGTGTAGCTGCAATCAAGGATGTTGATCGTTACCATGAGAAGCTCACAGTGTCGCTTTACAGCTCAGCTCTTCCACCCAACCTTTCCAGTACAAAACTAGGTGTAATTACTTCTGATGACTTCCCATTACATTATAAGTAAGAATATGTTATTCACTTGTACTTACTAGGTGTATGTAGTGTGTCTGAAGAACATCTTTGAACTTGTCAGTTCTGATTTAATTGGATGATTGCATAGTTTTTGTAGTTCATCTCTTCAACATACTTATTTCTGGATATTTCAGGTGGGGTTGGTTTTATAGCATCTTTCCCAAAACATAAGGAAAGGAAAAAAAAACAGTGAGGTGTCTGTCACTGTGAGACTGTACTAAAACAAAACAGAACAAACAAACAAAACAGAAAAAAACCCCACCAAAAAAACCTAAAAGCCACAACCTTGGGAGACTGGAATGGAATATGAAACTTGTATAAATTTTAAAATTTTCCTTAAAGACGGAAGGACACAACTACCACCTGTGTGGTTTTTGTAAGGCTTCTGTACTGAAGATACCTAGATGGGTGACAGGTTTCTAAAGTTCACTTAGGCTAAAGCATGTAAGGGTTGCTAAACAGTAGGAAAATACAGGCCTGTAAAAGAGAACCATTTGTGAGCAGTGACAAGTATCAATATAGGCGGTTTTGTCCTAAGCGTAAGCATCATAAAATGGAGTATAGTGTCTGTGCGATTGTGTTTGTGTACATTGGTGCTTTTTTAAAGGCGAAGCATGGAAGTTGCTAACACAGCAGAGACTTTCGAAGAGGTTTTGCATCGTTCCCCAGGATTTGCTAATCCATCGTTAGTTGAATATTTAGCAGAAAAACTAGGACTAAGTGAATCAAATCCACCGTCTTTGTTGAGAAGTCTTCAAATGTAAGTGATTATTTACATTGCTCCTATCCTACAGCTTTGTGGAGATTATTCTAATCCATTGAGATAGAGTTGTGAGTTGAAGTCCTAGACCACTTACACTTAAACCTTTTTCGTTTTGATTTGCATGACTGTAGCTTACGTATCCTCAAATATTTAAAAGCAAACTTCTTTAGAGTAAGAAATTTACGTTTTAAATTCTTTTGCTCTGGATAAGCAAGTCACTTTATCACACAGTGTTTGATACCAAATGCTTTAGGAATGTATTGCTTAGATCTCGTCAATATCTTTGGATTCAAGTAGGATGTTTAAGTTTTAATGTTTTTTGTCAGATGTTTATTTACAATGTTTATTTTAGCAACAGTTCTGACCTCTTTAGTAAAACAGGCTTAAAGATAAGCAATGGTTGATGTGAGCACTCTCTATATATAAGGCCTCAAAGGTGTGAATAAGATATATTTCTGTTACGTGTGCTGCAGCTGTACTAGTTTGATTCAGCACTTATAGAATGGGTTGAGAAAAACTGGTTTCAGAAATATGAAGCAACATTCCTGACTGATGGAGAGTAGTAAAGCATTGTATAAATAACATTTCAATTGATTTTAGCTGCATTGCATATTGTAAGTTTAATTTTGTAGACTCAGAAGTGCAACTTGATGTTTTTGTTTTTTCCTTAAAGGAAAAATTTCAATGAAGAAGATTTTGCCCCTGCATTGAGGAAAACACAATCTGCTTCGTGGGCCTTAAAATGGTATGCAGTACTTCTTCTTGTCAGAGCTGATTGGTAGCTTAGATTAGGTTACAGGTTACATTTCTTAAAAGAAAGTACATGCTGAACGAGTTTTTCCACTGCACGTGTAGTGATGTAACCAGGAAGATCTTATTGAAAGTAACTGTAACTGTCAAGTGGGTATGTGATACATGAAATCTCATGATTCAGTTCCAAAACACGTGTCAGGTTTAAGGATGAACTTCTTAGAATATTTATAATATGCTGACCTACTGACAAGATGAGAGCGAGATTTGTGACAATACCAAGTACATGATTTTCTATTTTGTAATTTGGTCTTGAATGACCTAATACTGTTCGTTATGCCATTTAAGTCTCAACACGTAGATGTAACAAGTGCACTTGCTGTCTTGGAAAAGTTAAATGTATTTCCCTGGCTGCATTTGAAACAGCAGCTCTGGACCAGGGCTGTTGCCTTTACACTATGCAGTGTATTGGAGAATACTACAGGATGGAGGTGGCAGAAGTAAGATTTCTCCTCAAAATGTAATTTTCTTTGTGGAAAAACTTGAATCTACCAGCTCAAAAAAAAAAAATCTGAATGAAGCCTCAGTATTTCTGGTTTCTGTGCTAACAAAGCAGTGTTTTTCTTAAAACAACAGTGTTTTGCTACTTTCTTTAATTGCAGAAAAAGGTGCTTATAATGTTAAAGGAAATATAAATTTTAATTTTTAAAAGAAGTCTGTAACAAAAAGTTCTGAAATTCAAGTCATATTAGTTCTAAGAAGTTAATCTCTTAGTTAATGTACAAGAAAGGTTCAGGTAATATGAAATACAAAACTTCAGAATATTCCAGTTTGAGATGAACTGGTTCAGTGTTTATCATCTACCCATCTCGCCTTATGTCGTTCATCTAATGGTGATTTTTAGCTTTGGATATAATTAAGCCTGTTACAGTTTAATGGTGGTAGGTAATACACAATTTTGTGCAGAGAAGTGCTTAAATACTAATTCTGTAAATGAAACACAGTGTAATACAAATCAGCAGAAATGCTCTCTAGTGCCTTAAGATTTTGGATTGAAGACAATATATGGTTAGAGAATTCTGTCAGTATCATGTTAATTTGAAATACCACTGTTAGAACTTGGCCTTGTTATCTTCTACTTATTACCTATCACTTTCTGGAACCATATTTTGTGAGTTATTATCAATGTAAAACCTGCATAGGCTAACTGTACATAATAACTTCTAAATATTTTTCTGCAGTGTGAAGGCTGGGGTTGATTATTTTAAGGTTGGGCGGCATGTGGAAGCCATGAATGAGTACAACAAGGCTTTGGAAATTGATCCACAAAATGTTGAAGCGTTGGTAGCACGTGGAGCTCTGTAAGTCTACTTGTTCATTGTTTTTTCTACTTTGAGAAAGAGAAACAGCACTAAAATCCATCCAACTTTTCTGTTGTTCTAGGTATGCAACGAAAGGAAGTCTGAACAAAGCCATAGGTGATTTTGAAATTGCTTTAGAAAACTGTCCTACCCATAGAAATGCAAGAAAATACCTTTGTCAGACACTTGTGGAAAGAGGCGGGCAGTAAGTCTTTGGGCTGTATTTTTGTTTGGTTGTCAACAATTTTTCTCCTAATATTTTTTTAATAATGTTCTAGTTAGGACACCTGCTTGTGCAGTTGGTTGACGCTTTCTTCTCTGTCCCAGTTAGAATCCTGGTGAAATATTTGAGGTTTAATCCTTGATATCCTGTCACTGGCAGGTTACCAGGCTTGCATAGTGTCTTGTGAAATCTTTGAATATATTCCAATAGGTTTGTTGTAGTTGTTGTTGTTGGGGTTTTTTAAGAAATTATTTGTAACAAAATTATGTTCTGTTACTCTACTGAAATATTGGTTAACCACTGTAACGCAAAATTTTACTTTTGAATGTTCAGGGAATAGATTTCTTTTAAGCTGTGTGTTAAGGAGAGACAGTATTTTGGAAATTGAAATTTCAAATTACTGATGATCAAGAGAGAATGTGTCAGAGATACTGTTTCATTTCTTTAGTGAGGTGGGCTAAGCAAACTATGATACATAGCATGTTGGATGGATACAGTGCTGGTGTCAGTGCAAACAAGAAAAGTAGTTCTAAAAATAACAAAAAATTGTCAAAACCTGTGGCTTAACTGTATATGAATTATCACTTGAATTCTAGATTGGAAGAGGAAGACAAACTAGTAAATGCTGAGAGTTACTATAAAAAAGCCTTAAGTTTGGATGAGACGTTTCAGGAAGCAGAAGAGGCCTTAACGAAACTCCGTAAGCATATGCAGGTGATTCTTTACTTTCTCTTCATATAGTGCTCTCAATAACAATAAATGAACATCAAAAATCATATTGAATCTTTTGAACAGGGAGAGTTTAAGTTGGTGGTTTGTCTTATTCCCTGCTGATCTCGAGTAGACTTCGGTAGTTTAAGGATTATTCATCTGATGAGATGCCTTTCTGCATTTACGTGTATTTTAATACATAAGTCTGGTACTATCACTGTTGTGCTAGAATGGTTGAAACAACACTGAAGTCTGTTTTCCTGTAATACTGATTATGTGTTTTTCTCCAATGCATTTTCTTCTGAATTGGACCGTTGTTGCTGTATCTGACATCTGGTGCTGCTCATCACCAACAAATCCTTGGAACATGATTTCTTACGTAAACTATGCATCAAACTGGTCTCTGAAATTGTTACAAAACGGTTTGTATTCAAACACGGCCAACTTGAATACACTTTACAATGGGTTCTACCACGTTTTACTTGTAAACTACAATAACGATACTTTCCCTCAAACATTTTTGGTTTTGTTTTGGGGTTTTGTTTTTTTTTTTTTTTGGTCTTCTCCATGTTGCTAATACTGTTTTTTCTTGCATATTCTATCTATACCTTTTGGGCTCCATGCTTCACGGTGTGCTGGATCATGGGTACCTCTACAATGGCTGGTTAAATATATTTTTAATGGAATAAAAACTGCAATATGGTCCTTAATCTAAACCCGATTATCACAATGGCCAATGCCAAACTCCTGAATAATATTAATTCTTGATCTGGGAATCCTGGTAAAACATCCTTGATGTAATTATACATTTGAATGGGGTTGGGAACATGGGGAAAAATACCCGTTAACACTTTTAATGTCATTTTTTTTATGATGCTTGGGTTCAAAAAAGAAATCTTTGGAAATGAGGGAGAAACAAGCTGCCAAAGAAGAGAGACAGAAAGCAAAGAAAATAGAAACAAGTGCAGAAAAATTGCGTAAGCTCTTAAAAGAAGAAAAAAGGTAACTTGGTTATATTCAGTATACTGATTATGTGGCAATAAGTGGAGACAGGACTGTGAACAATCCCTTTCCAAACAGACTCCAGCAGTAAGCTAGGTAGAACTTCTACCTAGGTAAGCTGCTTTTCCTCCAGAATTTCTTTGTGGGTAGTATCCTTTAGTCCGTATAACCTTTAGTAGAGATCTACGTGGAAGAGAAATTGTTTAAAAAAATACTTTGCATATGTGAAGCATTTGCAAAGTGTAATGCCATATTAAACCGGGAAAGATGAACAAACTGTTCAGTGGGTTTAATCTTAATTTTTTAATGAAGAAATGACATTTGAAATTGTCTTGCCAGATCAGGCTCAGTTTCCATTCATGCCTTACAGTGCAATCTCAGCCAAGCTCTGGGGAGTACAGATTTGCTTTCTACATATATTTTTTGTGTGATAGTGAAGATTATCTCACAGGTTAATTACATTTTTTAGGTTGAAGAAGAAAAGGAAAGTATCAACTCCTTCTTCCTCCTCCTCCTCCTCATCAAGTGATTCTTCATCAGATGTGTCAATTTCTTCTTCCTCCTCTTCCTCTCATCACAAGAAACGTAAGAAAAAACGTCGGCATAGATCTGAGTCTTCCCGCAGCTCCAAAAAATGCTCATCTAGAGCTTCTTCCCATTATAAAGATCAGAGTAGGAAAGAGGAGTGGTATTCGCCTCCAGCTGATACCTCTGCTTCCTTTCTAAACCAAAATTTTGAAGTGGAAAAACTGCTGGAAAGGCAGGACAGCGTAGTGTGTCCAAAAACAGAAATAAGAGAGAAAGGCAGACACTATTCTTTTTCAAGGACTTCAGGTGAGGATGAAGACACTTTTGGAGGTAGGTCTGAAGATTCAAGGGATTCTTACAGTAGCTCCAGAACTCTGCCAAGTAGTAGCAAAACTGAAAAATACAGTAAAACTGACAGATTTTTCTCCAGTCAGAGGGGTTCTTCAAGTTCCTATCATAAGTCAGATGATAAACCCAGGATGCATTATTTTAGGAAATTAGAAAGGGATGTCGAGGGGAGAAGAGAGCAGTTTAAAAAACATGGTTCAGGTCAAGACAGGTATTATATGTCTCCAGCAGGGTCTGACTATTCTGGCAGGTCATCAGGAAGGTACAGATCATATTCTAGCACCTCCTTACGTGAGGGTGATAGAGGTTATGATAGTGATAGGTATGAGGTAAGCGAGTCTAAGAGTAGGAAAAGAAATGATGAGGAGTCTGATGAAACAAAGGAACCAGATGAGGAAATGTCTTTAAATGGTACAGCCCAAACAGAAAGTGGTGTTAAAAGAAACCTGCCCCAGAACTTAGTTAACATATTTAATCAAATAGCTGAGTTTGAGAGGGAAAAAGGAAGTAAGCAGAAGAAACAGTGAAGTACCCGAGAAAACAGTGTTCTGATCAGTGTGGTTAAATGAACTTTTATCTGAGTATCTCTTAAGGAAATGCATATGAAGAGTGATAGAAAGGCAGAATTTGCTCTGTCTTGCAGAATGTCAAAGGATTCTTAAAGATCGTGTGGTGGAAAGAGATGCAAGGATATCTTACGTAAAATACCAGTTATTTAAACTCTTAAGTTTCCTATGCTCTCAATTTGAGATGTTCCTGTATAGTATTCTCTCTCTGATGGGCTGAAATCCTCGGACAGCCCCAGACTGTAGTTAGCTGTGTAACTCACATCAGATATGCACTTTAACAACAGATGGCTTTTGTTTGTTTTCATTCGCTGGGATACTATTGACTATTGATATTTTTGTATCAAACTTAACTTCCAGCTATACAAAGGGGATTACTGAATGAAAATCACACGCCGTCAATGTATATAGCTCATTTGATCATTAAATTTTCTTATTTTTTCTTGATTTTGTGTCTTGATTTTTGTTTGGGATGTTTCATACTGGTGCACTGATTATATATGCGGCTTAAGTGAACGGAACCCTCCCTTTCCTGTGGGAAGGCAGGTGTATTATGTTCTTTAAATGCATCAAATGCATTCTCTAAATAATGTAAAAAAACCCAACTGAAGTAGAAGAGAGTTTTAAAACAGTGGTTATTGTCTAGGTAAGTCAAGGTCTGGACTGTTTGGTGTTTGTGCTGTTGTTGTTTGGTATTTGCTTTACAAGTAGCTTGAAGGCAGCAGTTGCATTGCTGTGGAAAAAGTCACGCTCTCTTTCCAGTGAGTTCCCCAGAGATGGCTGGCAAAACACACTAAGGAGCTGATATCTGGCACCTACACAATACTAATTGTACTTCATCTGTAAGTCGTCCATGTAATTCTGTAGATACTAATCAGTTGTAAAAAAAGGTATTGCATCATTTTGAATAGAAAAAGTACAGTTTTACTGACTTTAATTATATTCTGTCATCTTTCAATTAAGATATGATCCGAGATGACTATTTGATTAATAGTCAAGGTTGATCTTGAAACAAAGCATACATTTTCTTGTCTGGGTTGTTGCAATGTAATCTGTAACTATTCTGACAGCTGTGAGATACCAGTTCACTCAAATTAATGGCTTTAACGTAACTCTCCATTCTATGATTGTAAGAAAAGGAAATTAATGGCTTCTGAAGGGTTTTGCGAATTTTTAGTTCTCCAACAGCAAAATTAGAAAGTAATCTAAAGGTTATTTTATTATATAAAGCATATGCTTAACATTTCTCCTAGATAATTCATTGCATACTTTAGAAGAAAGTTGAAACATACATTTCTGAGAGAAATTAATACTAAGATTGCTAGTAGACCTTGATAAATAAGTTAAGGCTTCTTAATTAATTAGTCTAACTAGTGTGAAGCATTTACCATGGCCTTCAAAAGATTACTTAAGACTTTTTTTGCGTTTACAAGTATCAGAGGTACTATCTCTGCTGGACGGCTGGGAACCAGCAGCAGTTTCTCCAGGAGTGTCGATAGGCAAGCTCAGGTCTATGACTTTGAGTGATGACGTCTGACTAGAGCCTGAACTTGTACTTCTGGAGGATCTGCAAGACACAAGTTTACTCCTCAGTACGCAGAAATCCCTGTACATAAATAAAACAGCTTCTCATGGTGGCTTACAACAAAGCCACCCGGCAGCAGCGTGTATTCCGGTAAGATCCCCTGTAGGCATTCCGGCTAATCGCTGGTGTAACCTACGGGAATGTTGTCAATTCATAACTGATTCAACACATCACACACACTGTTAGTTGAATATCTGCTGAACAGGGGAAAAAGGAATGGGTAAAAGCATACACAGGTGTCTTTCCTATTAGGAAAGGGAGCTCACACTCCCAAGTGCAAAATGTGGCTAGAGTTCAAGCTTGATATGAAACCACTTTAATTAGAGCACAGTTCGCAAAATTAAATGTAATTATTCTGTAATTACAGTTTTATTTTAAAATGAGATGGATGCTGAAGTAAACTGAATGGCGTGCTAAAAAATACCTAGTAAACTTAAAGGTGGGACAGCATAAGGAGAAAGTTTTCACAGAGCACTCAGGAAGATTGAGTCATTTAGGGACTAATTTTGCTGGTTTAAGCTTTAACTTTAAAATAAATTGAAAATAAATAAAGCCAAAAAAACAGTGCTAGCACTTACCTGGTAGAAGCTACTGAGCTTTGTGTGGATGATGATCGAGAACTTTGACTACCAGCAGCAGAAGCGATTTTATGAAGCTCTAAATTGGACTAGAAAATTTGGAAAGAAAAAAAATGTTGACGTAACGGTTGTTATAATAGGACTGCGTATATCAGGAGGGTTTATAATCCTTTGTATTTGAAGAGATGTTGAAAGCAGATGAACACTTTTCCTGCCTTACCCTAAGTACTGTTTATTGTTGAATTGAGGACTTGCCCTTGAAATCATCAGTAGACTAGAGCCATCAGTCAAGATTTTAGGAGCAGTTAACTGGAAAACTCACCTGGTGAAAGTACATTTGAAAGGGTGCAATTAAATCAGGATTTGCTTCTAAAACATCAGCTAACAATTTGTCGATGGTTTTGCTGAAGATTTTCAATTCACGGAGATCGATGTCTCTTTCTTCTTGTGTTTCTGTTTGAGTTTTCTTCAGGGACTGAATTTCTCTGGATAGTCTGGAACACTTTTTAACACAAATATTTTTAAAACATTGCTAGAATGGAAGTGCAGCACTTTTTCATAAACCTGCCAAGTTTGAATTATGTGGTTTTAACCATGCTACTGTCTATAAGGTTAGAAGTTGTCTTTAATGAATATACAGACCTGTTTTATAACCCTTTCCAGTTTTGGCTTCTGTTCTTCGATGTCTTTGTTCAGCTGCAAAACAAGCGCTTGTTTTTCCTTCTTTTGCTCTTGGAAGAGCGCCTCCTGCTTCAGGAGTGTATCAAAATTTTTTTCCATGCTCTGCAAATTCATTTGAACAGCAGTTTTAGTCTCTAAAGCAGTTCTGATATCCTTTCACTATTCGTGTTACTTCATGGGAGGGTCTGTTATTGCTCCTGCTTGCTTCTAAATGTAGCTCAAGCAATTAGTACTAATGGTAACACAACTCAAAACTTTCTGCCTGTCGAACTCTTTAGTGGATAAATAACTGGATAAAGAGACCACTACCTAATTTACTTATCTTTAAAAAAAATGCAGCCATGTCTGTTCAACCAGAACTTTTGCTTGTATTTTACCTGCAGATTTTCCTGAAGTTCCTTGATCTGTCTTCGTTTGTATCTGTATTTTTCATCAACAGCCCTCTTCTCCTCCTCTAGTTTCAATTTTTCCTCATATTCCTCACCTGTGATCCCAAACAATGAAGCAGCATTAATGCTGGACAAGCAGTGTATACAACTCAATTTTCACTTTATAATAAGTTGCACTTTATAGTAGCTGCACCACAGAGTAGTACTGGATTAGTCTTGGCAGTATTACAGAGACCTCACGGTTTAGGGTTTTTTTAAATACTCTACTACTAATTCCAAATCACTGGGAAAAAGTAACTGGCTTCGTGGGAAGGATTTAAGAGCTTCTGTTACCAGAGCCAGCAGAGAGCACAAAAGTTAAATAATCAAATATTTTCTATAATTAAGTTTATGCTATGGTGATGCTTTTTATATGCTAAACAAAAAAGTTCCACTGAAGGAGAACAACTTTATGAAGTCTTAAGTGGCAACAGGAACAACAGATGAAGATATTTTCTAGAATTCTGAGGAATTTCCAGGATCCAAAAACTTGTAGTTGGGTAGTCCATATTTTAAAGTCTACTGACACTAAAATAACACAGTTTAAGTTCTACTCTTCATTTTCCCAGATGACAGTTTGCTATTTTTCCCTCTCTTCCACGTGAAAATCAGAGATAATGCTGGTGTAGCTATGGGATGGATCGTTCTGCTGAATGAGTAGCTGTGTGTGACACGGCACTACAGAGAATGCAGTGGGGTTTGTTCAGTGCAGTTTTATCCCTTAGCCCTGTGTACTTTAGGGGGCACTTCTTTCTGCCTGTAATGACTTTTTTTTCTCCCCCCAATAATTGCCTTTATGCTTTGCATCTTCTGAATGACAAAATGTATATAGTCTTAGATATTTTCACACAAATTAGATGTGAGAACATAAACATTAGTTAATTATGCTTTACTGCACTTTCTTGTGTGCTTATTCCGTTCACAGTAGCATGTGAATTACACCCTGCTGCTACTACCAGTTTTAGTGTCTCTCTGGGATTCATTCTTTTGTGCCATGGAATTTCCCCACTCTCTACCCAAGTCATACCATCATCTGTAACTCATACAGCAAATAGCAATTTCTATTTTACATACTTGTCTCAGTGACCTCCTTGAAAGAGTTTCGGTAGTTGCTGTTGCAGTTATTAAGTACACACAAAGTGTTTTCCAGAGCTACAATTTCTTTTTCAGCTGTGCAGATCTTTGCATCTAAATCATCACCTTCACGTTTAAGTGCTTCCTTTTCCTGTGCAGCCTGGAAATAAAACTGATACTTTAGGTGATTGCACACATACTGAAAATATTAGGACAATTATACAGAAAAAAAATACCTGCAATATTTACAGGTTAAAATCCTAGGTAGATATGGGGCTTATCTGCGCTGTCAGGCTTGAACTGGGATTTGAGTTACTAAGTAACTGGAAGGAGTAGTTATTTACAGCATGGGAATTGTTTCGAGATGTTTAATCCACACGCATTTCATTATTGGTGTCTGTCTCTCCGTCTCAGCTCACAAAGTCCTGGTCAGCTGCATCCACACCGTACAAAGTGGTTTCCATGCTTTGCACTGCTGATGGGAACTTCAGCAGCTGCTTATGTCTGTTTTCCTTACCCACAAAATCCAAGATTTGAGATTGTACATGATATAAAACCACCAAGAGTGTTAAAAGTAAGCTAGTGTGTCTGGGAATTACTCACCTTGAAGTCTTCATTCATCTGATCAGCAAGATTTAAGAAACAGGCAGTTGGTGAAGTATTTTCTATAGCCCCTCAGAAAATCTGAGATGGTGAAAAAATCTGCATAGTTGTAGAGGATATACTACCAACCGTGACCACAAGGGTTTTACTGAGGGTCTTCTGCTGTGATAGATCTCACAGTAGCAGAAATACCATAATTCAGAAATTTAACACTTAAGAATGAGGAAAAGCTGGACTTCAGAGCCAAGATCACAGCTAGAAGCATTTTGCTTTAAGAGGAAATAAAGAGAATTTGTGGACATCAAAAATAATAGAGTTTTATTCTAGAATCGGGGCATTGCATTATGGATAAAGACTGATTTATTTTTTTTCTCCAATGAAAAGCTGAAGTGTACATGGGTGATTGATAAGTAAAGGGGAAAGTTGACATTCTGCAAGGTTTAAACACCACAGGGTGAAATAAATACCTAAAAAATAACTCTGAAGGGTAGAAAAATTTAAGATCATGTGAGGATGTGACAATCAGTCACAGATTACCACGTGGCTTCTTGTCTTTGTAAATTAACAAGCACTGGAGTGAAAATTTTCAAGCTGCTCAAAATTAAGGCTCCACTGACATTAGGACTGACCACAGAGATTCATGCGAAATTGCTTTATCATCTGAATAACCAACAGCATCAGATAATGTAAAACTAGATGGAAAGTAAGCAGCAGGCAAGGAGGTTGTCTTATTTACTTGAATAGAGCCCAGGGAAATCTATAGCTTAAATACTCAAATTAGAATGAATTATGTTAATAAAATACCTTTATTACGTAGTAGGTAAGGGTTTTCTCCTCTTCTCCGTCGGATGGCATCATGACAACAGTAAGAAGTTCATATCTGCATCTCAGTTTATCAATTTTACTTAGGCGATCTTGAAATTCGGCACTGATTTATTTGGGGAAAAAAAAAATGGGTTGTGAAAGTATTTGTCTGGTAGTGTTTTGTGGGCAGTTCTTGCTGTAGCAGTTTGAATTACTGGGGTTATGGCAGCAGTTGTGCTGCTGCTGGTTTTTGTTGCTCTCTGGGTTGTCCCAGCTACAGTCGTCTCGTTCTTGTGGTTACCCACACTTCTCTTGCAGTTCTAGACTGAGACAAAATTATTTTCCTATTCCAATTCATTGCATCTTGAAGGACTGTGCCACAGTCCTTCCCCCAAAATTTTAAAGGTCTGGCATTTAAATTGTACAGCTGCACAAGCTGCCTCCTGCTGATATTATCTTAATATTGCCACTACTAGATGAGCGTAAGCAACAGCAGGCAACAACCCCAAATCAAATTACACGGAAGTATCAATTAGCTGTGTAATTATCAAAGGAAAAAAAGCCACACAGTCTGCACTCTCGGTGAGCAGTTAAGCTTTAGTCACACTAAATCACTCTAATTTCCTATTGTGTGGGGTGTGGTTAGCAGAGGGCTGAATAAAGACCCTGCCAGCTTGCCTCAGCTCAGCTGCTGAAGCGTTCATTTTTGACGGGCTACAGATACTGGGATTGCAGAGCTAGAACTGTCTCAGATATTTGGCACTAAATATTACAGAAGGGAAAAGTTATTTCATACATGGTTACTTTATAATGGTGTATATGCATAATTCATAAGGTTTAATTTTGTTACATAGGACACATAATGGATAGTTCATTTGTTAAAAAGACAAAAATCCCAAACCAAACCGACATGCTGTATGAGTCAAAGAAATCACAGTTTTATCAAGTTGGGAGTAAACCCTCTTTAAAAGCAACTTTTCTGTCATACCGCCAGGCACACTGATTTCACATTTCCTGATTATTTTGAAAAATGCACATGATATTTACTTTAAAAAGTTGTCTTCAACTGAGGTTTCTTCTCAGTGCTGTAGAGGATCATCAGAATAAACAGTAATCTCCTGTTCACCAAGCTGTTAAAGATGTAGGCTGGATTTCAGAGAAGGGATTTCTTGCTAACCGCAACTGTCTTGGTAAATATATAGGGACTTATTTCATCCTCAATTTCTCTAATTGGTGAAACTGGATAAAATGCTTCTCTTTTTTCAGTAAGTCCCCATGTAATCTATAGTCAACAGAAGTTACGAGTTTAATTTATATAAGAATAGTCACCTTATACGTTGCCGTTCCTGATCCACAAGTCTTATCTGGGAATCCAGCATTGCCTTATGAATCTTAATTTCCTCAGTTCTTTCTGCTATTGCTTTCTGTAACTCCAATTTTTGTTTTTCCAGTGTCAGAACTTTCTCTGTCTTATTATACAGAATATCTCGAAGACGGTTCAGTTCTAGTTTTAAGAGATTGTCGTCGACCATCATGTCCTAGAAAATGCCAAAAAGGTCTCAAAATAAGAAAGCATTGTTTATAAATAAGATATCTATAGCAGTTAATAAGTTGTTGTTGTGTTGTTTTTTTAATTATAAAGCATCCATTATTTTACCTTTTACATATACAACTGTCAGACTCATTTTGCTCCGCTTTTAAAAATGTTCTCAATTTCTCATTTGCTAACAGTTCACATGGTGAGTGAAATAGGGGTAGTTTGTTTCCTGAATGGTTTCACACAAATTCAGACTTTCTAATTCAGACTGAGATAGGGGTTATGAGGCTTTTCCACCTACAGCTTTCAGTCAGCGTTACCAGTGGTAAGACTATAAAGGTGGTTTCAAAGAAATTAAGTAGATCTTAGAAGGAACTTTCTGAAGCAGTTAATATCTCACTGGAACCATTTTAACTCTCTTGGAATGTGTTATAGATTGTGTAGGTCTAAAAGTCCTGTTGCTATATGAGCAAATTTATATATACCAATACTCATGAAAAACAGCAAGTGGTGAACTTCATTACCATGCAAACACTTGGAATCATTAAAAAAAAAATTCTGTTATGGATTCCAAACTCTGTACCATTTCTTCTCTGAGTTCTTTAATGCCATCAGCTGCTTCTTTTGTTCCCCTGAATTTCATCCCCAAAGCAGAGTTCCAGGTTAGGGAGCGTTTTCACTGAGAAGCAAGTGCCCCAGTGAAGTCAGCGGCAAAACCTCTCCCTATTACTTAGACCCTGTATTGTTCTACTACCTTAGTGCTTCTTTTAGGAAGGCTAGAGCTTATTGCAGGAAAAAAAATGTGCAGTAATTAGAGGACTAGGAACTCGTTTTTTTCTGTTTACTAAAATATGGGGAGAAAGACATCCATTTTATTTCTAATACCTTAAATTGAAATGTAGGTAGATACAAACCATCTGCTGGGAAAAGTCCCACAATGTAATAAGAGAACTGAGCCAAACATCTTAGTTGGCATCACAGATTGAGAATAAAAATTCAGTGCAAGGTAAAGATGTCCTTGCGTAGTAAATACATTTTCTATTCTAAAGGCAATCATTTATTAGAAAAAAAAAAGGCAAAAACACTGACCAAGTCGATATCATGATATAAGTAATACACAATTAAATTAATAACCCAAAGAAACTTTATGCTGCAGACACAGGAGAAGCAACGTGTTGACTAGTAAGAGAATAGTGACAAAAGTGGCTTTAGAGTTTGGGAATTAAGGTGTAAGGCAAGAAACTACTAAGAGGGTGGTTATGGATATAACGATGTAGCACTGTGGGAGGCAGACAACAGCCTTCAGACCAAGTCATGAGTTTATGTGTTTTAAGAAACAAACAAACATGTTCTGTGTTAGTAAAGCTGAAAAATAAAACTGTACCTGTTTAATGGCTTTTGCTTTTTTCAACTCCTGATCTGATCTCTCATTGAAAAGACTTAGTTCATTTATCTTCACCATCACACCACTTGTTTCTTCTCCTGTCTTATCCATTGCTCTCTTGAGGAAATGGACATCACTCTGTTTCCAAATTAAGGTATGTTTAATTTATCTCAGCAAATGTAGTTTACACCAAAAGCTACCAGTTAATCTTAAATTAGATATTTTTAAGTCCTGAAACCAGGAACCATCATCTTCATGTGCCTATATGCTGCTCTGCAAACAGTGCCTAGAGCATTGCAGTCCACATGCGGAGTACTGTTGCAATATTAACGTCATTGCTTGATTTATTTCGAGTGTAGTAATTGTTATTTATACAATATAGATATTTAGCCAATAAGTTCTAATATAAGCATGTAGTTTGGTCTGGATTAAAAACAAAAAAATCCTGGTGTTTCTGACCGTGACTTTGATACTTGTAGCGCATCTTCGTAAAACCATCTGTCTTTGATAATACTCCTCAGTATGAATAAATTGCCAGAGGCATGTTTCAATGTTTGATTATACTCACTGCTCAAATTTTGCATCTTCCCAAAACTGAAGTGTTGGGGGAGTTGCCCAACACTACTCCTTGTTATTGCATGCAGCTTCAGTTAAGGGGCTCTCCTATAAGCAGTTTCTTTCCCTCACTAAATGGATCGATTTTTTTCTTAACTATCACTTTGAGAAACAAGTTGTGATGTTTTATTAAAAATCTGACTTCTGTCTTTGTAGGGTTTCTCTTTGAAAAGAGGTTTCAAAATGTGCTAAAATGTAGCTGATTAATAAACAAACACATGACTTACAAAAAGAAATTATGAGTTGGCTACAGAATAACTGACTGGTTCATATCTACAAATGCATTTTTAGAGAATTACTGATGGTCACTAGATAGTGGAAAACCAGAGAACAAGCATGTATATGAAAATTCTCGCACAGGAATAAAGACAGAAAATAGTATTTCTGAATCACATAACAGGATGGAATCAACTAACTCAAATGCTGTATCTTCAATTCAGTAATTTTACTTCATACAATTTGAAATGCAACCATACTTATAATTGTTTGAAAACTATAAAAGCGAGTAGTAGCATCACAGAATAACATTCTCCTATTTCTGCATGGTGCTAATGACAAATTCTGACATTTACAAGCAGTCAGTCACACCTTGATGTGAAAGCTAAACTCGCCTTTCCAACATTTCAATGCTTGTCTTTCTGCTAAGGTGCTTCAGTTGTACAGAAACAACCTATTTCTCTGGAAGGTACAGGGAATGTATGAAGTTTTCCACGTGTTACACAAAGTTCAGATATCTTTTAATCTAATACCAAGTTATTAATTAATAAGACCCAATCTGCTTTGTTAGCTGAGGTTTCTAGATGTTACACAGTCAGCCTGAGGAAGTTACCTCAAGTTTCTTGTGCTGTGCCTCTAAAACATCATATGCATTTTTCTTTTCTGCTAAGGTTTTCTTAAGTTCAGCAACTTTTGCTTCCAAAGCTTGTCTCTCATCTGCATTAACATCTCCTTCTAACCGTGACAGCCGTCTCTGTACTTGCTGAATATAAAAATCCTGTTAAAATAATTTTAAAGATAATTAATAGTCTGAGATAAGCAATTATAGCCTTCATATAAAGCTAAAACACCGATATAAACTTGGATCTAAATGTTGGCTTTAGGACTGTCACCCAATTAAGCTATTGTTTTATAATAATTTATGGCTTATAGACCTCATTAGCAAAATATTCTTAGATAACTGACGTGCAGTGACAGTTCAGGAATAATCTTCTAGAAGAGTAACAAAGCATCCTGAGCACAGTCTGCTGGAGGGAGGCTCACAGTCGAGTTGCCATCTTCCTGTTACCAGTAGATGCTGATATAATGGAGCAAATTTCAAAGTGGTGCATAGGAAATATGCACAAAATCCAATTAGTAAATAACAGGATTTGGGCATGTACCTCTTGTATTGCTTTAAAAATTTCCCCTGAGGTGTCGTGTGGTTCAGAGGGATCAAAGTAAAGAACTGATTTGAGAAATTAATGGGGAAAGCAGCAGATCGAAAAAAATAAAGAAATACACAAGTGCATAATGTAGGTAATACTATCGCAAGTTTCAGTTATTTCAATTTTATCCATACATCCAGAGCCAGAAATAAATGCAGACTTCAAATTATACTGCATGGCATTTCCAAAATGTTGATAAAGATTACAGAACTCAAGCTATTTACTCTCATTAGACCCAAAAATCATAGTATGAAAGTGTGTTAATATTTTACCTGGTTATATATGTGTTCTTGTTGTTTTAATGCTTCTGCATCAAGTCTCTGCAGCCGACTCTTAAGATTTTTAAGTGACGTTCGACTTCCCGCAATTTCCGCTAGAACACATTTCTCCTTATCCTTCTGCGCCTTTAACTCTTGAGTCTTCTTGAAAAGTAGTTCTTTTAACTGGTTCACTTCTGTTTCTTTTTCCTGGTGACAAGTGAACGATTCAGTAGTAAGAACTAATTAATCACATAAGAAGTAATTTCTGAGGAATTATTTGCCTTTATTAATCATATATAGGACAATTTAAAAATTTCAATACTATATCCGTTAATATGAACACAGAATTTCTTAAGTCTTCAAAATGGTTGCCAAGAAAAGTCTTTGACTTAAAGAGAAAGTTGCGGGGGTTTGTTGTTGTTGGTTGTTGGTGTGGTGGTGTGGGTTTGTTTCATTTTGTGGGGTTTTTTTGTTTGTTTGTTTTTAAACTTGGATCCTACCCTACTCAGGCCGTTCAGCACGCTGCTTTCCTGTGAGGTACATCTCCTAAACGAGTGCTGTGGCATCACAAGCCTGTTCCGAGAGACTCCTTTACGTTTAGCTCAAGTCCGGTACAGAGCTTGAAGATGCACATTTAAATTAATATAGAAAACCACCTTAGAATTTACTTCTCTAATAAAAAATGTGCTGCTTCTTGATTTTATATGTACACGTTGTGAAATTTGCTTGTGAACCATTTCACTGGGTTTAATAACAGCAAAAGATAACTCCTTCTCTTAAGAGTTCATAAGTACGTTCTGCCAAACTGAATCTTTTTGTAGTTAAACTTGCTGTAAGTACAATTCCAATTTGTAGTTAAACTTGCTGTGTTTAATACGAAATTTTACGTGATGTCAGTGGGCTTTGGATCACGCCTTAACAAAGGAATTTAATTTCAGAAGTAAATTCTTTTCATGCAGGTGCCCAATACCGAGCTGTATTTCTGAAACTAATGACAATAATTAATTCCTCTCTTAAAACTGGATCACAATTGGACCTTTGTTGCATAGTCATTCTGGCATATCTAAATTCATTTATTTAATGGAAATTGTTTCTCTCCCTTTAATTGAGGTTGTTAACAGAAATAAAATATTCAGTAAGCTTCACCATGCAACAGTGTTTTGCCACAGATTGAAGAGGGAGAAGTATCACAGAACTAAAGTGCAAAATGGTGACATTTCACCCACATTGTTCCTGTAAACATCTCTTCACAGTAAATTAATAGATGCAGCAAATAGCTATGTGTGTCTAACGGTGATGGGAAGCACGCTTCTGATTAATACGTCACAGACATTGTTCAAAAACAGTTCATCCTAGTTAAAATATCACTCTGAAGCTGTGGAGCTGCCAAGCTCAATGTCATCTTAGGTTATCCGCTAGAGATGCAAGTAGAGAAACCCTGCTAATGGTTTAGCCGCCCCAGAACCAGTCTTAAGAGGAGCAAATGAGATTTTCATTTCAATGAAATGTTAACTCATTCTAATTTGTTTTCAAAGTATCTGAAAAAAACAAACAGTAAGTAAGGCCTATAATTTAAGAAACTCCATAAAGACATTCCCTCTCTAGTTTCTATATGTATATTTAAAATGTACAGTTAATTCCTGTGGAGGAATTCCTATGTCAGTATGTGGGGACACCATGTTCTGAATTACTAGTACCACTTATTTTCCTCCAATTTTCCCAACACAGGTACTGATGTATCTACATGCACATTACTTCATCATTTGATGAAATAACTACATGTCGTATTAACACTTACATTCCATTTTAATCCATCAATGTTTGTTCTAGATAGAGCTTGCCAATTAAATGAATCCTCATTTGCAGAAACCATGAAAAACATTTTACCTTGACAATTTTTTCTTCTTCCTTTAGCACTTCTTCCATCCTCAAAGCTTTTTCTTCTGAACTGAGTGTCTTCTCAGTCACAAGCTCCAGCTTGTTGGAAAGACTTGCATTTATTTCTTTAAGAAAGCATGCTCTAAACAAAATTACATGAATTAACAAGTTAAATGTGTGTTGCATATACAACGCTGCCAAAGTTTATTAGGCTAAACTTTAACCTGTGATAACCAAGGTCCTGTTTTTTTCACACCCTTTAAAAACAAGGATTACCAGGAGTATTTCCTAAATTGCCCAGTGCAAGAAACTATGCAGGACATGAAATAACCAGAAAGTTGGAGGCTTTAAGCATCAATGTTATTTAAGGTTCTTCACTAGCTCAAAGATTTGATTATTTTACTAATCCCTACAAATTATGTTTTAAAGGTCTGTTTCTTACCTGGCTTGTTTTTTCTGAATTTCTTTCTTCAGATTGGTTACTTGTGTTCTCAAAGACTCCAGATCATAAGCAGTTCTGTCCACAGTGCATTTCAAATCATCCAGCTAATAAATTAGAAAATGGAGCAACCAAGCTCTTATTTACTTTGGTACATGTTAGGATAGTTAAAATATTAAGAGACCTATTTATTGCGAAGTATTCCATTTCTTTCTAACACTCTTTTCCAAATGAGAAGTGCTGCGAATTCTGAGGTGCTGTAAATCACCACAGCTAGTAAACTCAATAGACCAACTTACATAATCTGAATAGACAAAATACTTAAGAATACACAATGAACCATGAAGGTGCTGTGGGCTGCAGTTCTTGTCCAACAGCATCTGTATAAGTGGAACCATGGTTTTATAGAGCACTGCTCACTTGAATGAGGTTCTTTGTGAACATGGATAGCCTTATGTATCTACTAAATACGTCTAAATCAAACTTTGTTGGGTACATACAACTATTCTGATTAAGGGAACACTGTGACAAAAATACACAGACATTCAATTTAGTAAAAAAAGCATGACAGCATACACTTAATAAACAGGATAGGAATATCGGTAGCTCGTTAATCTTCACAGTATCGCTTAACACTGTAATTGTCTTCACTTTCACAGATGAAGAAACCTGATCACGGCTGTACATAGAGCAGGTCTCTCTCTGTACCAGGATGAGAAACTGGAAGGTCACAAGTTGTCAGCTGAACTGTAAGTCTGTTTGTTTTCTTGTTTCTCACTTACATGCCACAGATGTTCTAACACCTACTAATAGGAGACTGTCCTCATTATCACATTATGTAGTATTAATTGGGAAAAACATCAAATAAGAATATCACAGCTTAAGAGATAAAAACCTACCAATTCTGGGAACCCTCAAATTTGCATGAATTATAGGGTAATCAGCCTACACCTTGCTTGAGCTACCTGCAGTTTAATTACTATATCAGTTTATGAACCACCTGCCACCGAAAAGCTATCCGAAGTTAAGGCAACAGCAGATGCAGGGTTTTTAATCACTGAGCTTGCTGAGTAGCCCAGAGTTACCATTTTCTTAAGAGAAAACAAGTAATGCAAGTGTATCCCTTCTCAACAGGGCCATGAGACTTGAATTACCTCTTAGAAATACTTCTACAGGCATTTAAGTAATTAAGCAGTGCAGCTCATGCCTAGTTTTAAGTGCAGATTAAACTTAAGTTTAAGTATGGACAGCATCAAGCACGGCTCATGGACAGAGCAGCCCTGGCCTACTGCCTCCGGATTAGAAAGCCATGTGAGAGAGATTGGGATTGCGTTTGTTTTTTTTTTTCCCAATAATTTCAACCTGACTACAAGGGCCATCAACACTCCTGAGAGCACAGGACAGGAACTGTTTAGAATCTAGAGGAGGTTTCTCTCATCTTTATACAATACTGCAGCCTATGTACCCTAAAGGCAAGACACACCTCCTTGTGAAGCATCTAATAGAGTTTCAGAGAAAATTCATCAATTTTATACCAACACAGAGAACACAAGCTAATCCCTTCACCACTACCAATGAAAGGATTAAGTTGAGGGTTCAGATCCCGATAATCACAAGTAGACTGAGAAGAGCAGACATTTTGTTGAATTATTAAGAGTCTAGTATAAAAACAGGGAAAGCAAATGCGATTCCTGTATTTCCTCCATGTAGTCAAAAGTTAGAGTTAAAAGTTCTGGTTCCAGTCTGTTTTTCTGAACAGTTTGTTCATGGTTACCTCATCCTGCAGCCGAACTCTGTAAGTCTCCTGAGTTTGGTATTCATTTTGGAGGACAGCAGCTTCCCGTTCAGCCGAAGAAATTTTCTTTTCATATTCCATATTATTAAGAGTTTCATTTACCAAAAAGGAAGTCTTCTCTTTCAGCACAATTTCTTTCTCTCTCATCTCCTGTTTTATCTCTGCTATTAGCTATCAGGATAAAAACATTTTAGATTTGCTTGCATTACTTAAGATGTGTTACATTAATAAAAGGTACAGCCAGAAGATAGATTGCTGTTAAGACTATTCTTTGCATGAGACCGCCCAGTTAGCACATCATTTTTAAATTACTTCATTCCACCAATCTCAACACCAAATATAATTGTTTTGGATTGGAAACTTACAAAATACATATATATCGAATACCTATATGGGCAACATAATAAAGCTGATATTCTTTCAGCAAGAAAATATACTAGCAGAGCTAGGGATTTAGGTAGAGCCTTCCTGTACATGTAATTATGCATTTTTCTTCCCTTCAGAAAAAGCCATTTTTGCTTTGGAATCCACATGTATAAATTTACACTGACCCTTGAGGCTTTTTCTGGTGCATCTGTTCTATTGCCCTGCAGAACTTTCTGAGGAGTTCACACTTCTGACAGAAGATAAAATATACTTTATTTGTACTTCTTGCCTTTGTACCATCTGTGCACAAGACACTGACAAAACCAATGAAGACTACATCTTTTAGAAATTACTATTAACTCATAATGCCCAGCAGGATTTTTTATTAGAAGAGTGCTGTTGCTTCTCTCCATTTGCAGAATGTACTTAAGGCCCAATTTTAACCTTAATGTGATTATTTATCATAATTCTGACATAAATGTTAGTCAAGCATTTGTTCACAGAGGTAGCAATGCTAATTCCTTCAATAATAATTGTTCAGTTTTCTTTTTTATATTACATCTCAGACACGGAATCTCCTTGCAGTTGAATATCCTTACTCTCTGAGAAATAACACTTAGTCTTGTTGCTTCTAGGATCACAGAAAATACTGAAACTGCCATGCTTTGCATTTTCCAATGACCTTGAGATTGAAAGTTAAATGTTGTGTAGTATCAAGCAGAGCAGCACTACTTACACTGTGAGATACTGCTTTCAAAATAAATTCTGAATGTATTTCAGTAATATCTGAACTTCTAAACACCTTAATAAAATTTAGAGGTAAACACAAAGAAAACACTGAACATCTAAAAGACCAAGTAATTCTGTGTTTGACTGGCAAAATTCCTATCAGTATCATAGATACACAGTAGGCTGATATCCTGACATGGATCAGTTACAGCAGTTTTACCAAAGCACAATGATCAATCTGTTCATCTCTTTTCTGCATCTGCTGTATCGCGTTCTCCCACTGCTTGATGACTTCTTGCCTTTCCTGATGAGCTCTGCGAAAATCTTCAGCTGTCCTGTCAAGCTCTATCTGTTTAAAAGAAAGCACTCCCATGATTTCTGATTTTTAAAATTTCACATATAACAAGATCTCTTCAAGAACCTGAAGCACAAACCTGAGCCGTTATGGTTTCTGTAAGCTCATTATCAAGAGCTCTGCGCTTTTGATTTGCTTGCATGGTCAACTTTTCTACTTGAAGGGTTAATGCCTAAAATGAAGGGATAAAAAATATGATATATTTGAAAACAAATACGTGATGTCTTATAAATTCTTAAAGCTCTGCTATAATTAGAGGTGAAATTACTGAGGCATCAATTTTATTGTGTTTTAGGAAAAAAAAAAAAAGAATCTAGCCTTTCCAATTTTGGCCAAAGAGGCCATAATTTGGCCAAAGAGGCCATAATCTCGTCAGCCTCTGGGACCAGACTGGAGCTAGGTCAAAGTAACCCTTCATCACACATAAACTTGTATGCAGTGTCCTCAGCATCAGCTATTTCACTTCACTCTTCCAGCTACGCTGTGTGACTCGCTAATGGAAATGATATCAGTAAGATTGTTTGTGTAAGCTAAAGTTTTGGGGTTAAGTATTTAATGAGTAGAAATAAATTTTCTCCTCCCTGTATTTAAAGGCTTAAAAGAATATTAACAAGGGATACTTATCTCTAAATTAATATACTTGAGAAGTAACCCTTATGAAGTCTGAACTCATGACTGGAGGGTCTATTTATACCGTATTTCATTATTCTAGGCAGCTTTACTGAAATAGGCATACTTTGTTCTCAGTATTAACAAATTCAGTTCTAATGGGAAAATGTACACTATTTGTCCATATTTGGCATGCATTTTTGAACAAGCTCCTCTCTTAATTCAGTAATACTGTTTTCTAGACTTTATTATCCATTTGTGCACTTTCTTAGAAAAACTCAAACTTAAGTTTTACCCAAATGAACAAACAAATAAATGTCTTCAGTTATGCCTTTCACCTTTTGTAAAACCTGTTCTCCGTTTTCAAATGCTAAAATGGTTCTGTTTTGATTCTGAAAATTGCTGTCATTTCTACTTACTCCTAGTTTCCCTTCATCTTGTTGTGCATACTTCTGGATTGTGAGAGAATCATTATCTTTACGATTAGTTTCCTTTATCCAGCTCTCCAGAACTTCCTCATCACAGTTCATCTGTTGCTTTAAGTTTTCCAACTTTTTTGTGGTTTTATCTATAGCATTCTAATAAAATAAGAGATAATTAAAGGGTTAAATTAAATATCTATTATTTTATTTGAATAGTAACTGAAACAACCAGTTCAAGTACTGTAAGAAGTTTACATACATCTTATTGTCAACAGAACTGCTAGTGTTCTTTGTTGTTAGTTGTGTATTATACTTGAGGAATGCTAATACATTTCCTGGTCTTAAAGAAGATATGAGACAGTAAATTACCACAAACTTAAAACACAAATTATTTTAAACAGAAAAGTCAGCCTCTGGTGAGATACACCTATATGTGGGATCTTTATTCTAGATAATAAACTCATCTGAGGCATCAGAGGGTAAAGTTTCTCCCTTGCCCGCTAAGGTCCAGTTCTTGGATCCTTATCCTGCGTATCAATTTACCAGTGACCCCATGTGACTGTGAAGAGATTTCTGTCACAAATATGAGAGAATCTGGATCCAGCTGAATAGCAAGGATACCTCCATCATGCTACCCATTCCGAGGGACTGGAGATAACAAACAGACTTGATGAGAACAAAGACAGCAAATAAAAAACCAAACACACATAATTTAAATTATTGGTAGAAAGAAAAAGAGACAGTCCCATAAAACAGAAAAACATCTGTAATTAGATATCATTAGACTACTTTTTAATGTAAAGCAAATTTTTGACCTTGAAATCATGCACCCAATTTATTTATGTGGGGAAGAACATCTGCCACCGACAATTTAGTTTTAAAAGCATTAAGAAAATACCTGTGAGAATTAACAAGATGGTGATATGGATGTGTGGCTGTGTATCTGGCATTAAGAACTGCAATCTTTCAGTATCTACTTAATATTTGCTAAGCCTTGACCAGTCTATGCAAGGAGATGCTCAGTGTCCCCCTACTTGCCTACACAGGGGAAAGCTCATCCCAGTCATTTATTATACTTTAAAAGATTAAATTATAATTAGTTATTCTTGACTTGTACTATTATTTCTGTAAGTGCAAGTGAGGACAAGTCACTTCAATATGGGTGTTCTACAAAAATTTTAAACCTTACTTCTTGGCTGTTTTTCTTTTCTCTTAAGGAAACAATCTCATCTTCTAGTCGTTTGATCTCACTTTTGAGATGTCCTTGTTCTCTCTCAGCAAGGGCTTTAAAGTGTCGTTCAGTTTCAATTTCATTCTCTCTGGCTCTATAAAGAGACTAGAGAATAACACAGTTTAGCATTTTACAACAAACAAGAGGAATATATGGATTAAAAAACCCAACTTTTTTTACATACAGCCAAATCCCAAGTCAGAGATGGTATGATTTTGTCATGCAAATATAGGAATTTTTAGAGCAACTCTTGTATGGATTTTAGTATCTCAAATGTATGTATTCTTTTATATTTATATTTATATATATATATACACACATATATATGCATACACCCCCATTGTATCAAATATGCACAGATCAACCATGTATAGGCCTAAAAACTCACTTCAAAGCTATTTCACCCAAGATTCAGAATCTTCATCTTTCAATATCAAAATCTTAGTGTCTTGATCACCAGCAGCTTTATGTCAGATTGAGGAGGCACAGCAAAAGAAATCATTTTATTGTTGTGCGCAGAGACAGAGACCAGGCTGGCCTACAGTAGTATCTCTGTATTGTCTAATCTATCTGACAAATGCGATTTAACAGGCGTTTTCTTCCTTGTATAGTAACAAATCTATTACTTACTAGAAGCTTCTCTTGAGTAGAGACTAGTATGCGCTCCTCTTTCTTTATGTGCAAATTAAAACTTGAGTCTAGCACCAAAAAAATTAAACAGTTGTTCAGCTGCAGGGAAGTTTCTTAAGACTTTTTCACCTAGGATATTTTACCTGAAGGGTGTGCAGCTTTGACTCAGGACTCTTTAGAAATCTAAACTACCCATTTTGACCAATTAATGCAGAGTGTAAGCAAAGACTTGCACCATAACCATCTCATTTCATTTTTCGTGTCCATACATTAACTCTTCACTAGCATTTCACAATTAACTCTTTGCCATTATAAAGGTTATAAATTTTTCCCCTTACACTGATGTTTTGTTTTCCTTGACCAAACTTTTCTTATCCTCTACAAAAGTCTCCATTAATCAAGAATTTGAAAATGCATCTTCCTTGGTTTTCTTCTAGGTACAATCATTTGATCTTGGAAAGTCTTTTTAATGATGATCACATAGTGTCACTGAGATATAGTTTAACTTTTGTTTCCTGTGAAAGTCCTGACAAATCTCCAAGAAATCAGGCAAAATATATAGAGACACCAGGCACAGAAAGATACTCAGATTACCAGTCTGTCTGATAAAATGGATCTACTAGAGGTAGTGATTTACCGCAGTGAAGCTCAGCTCTTCTCTCACGTTTCTCAGATGAGATGTCATTGCTTTTATTCGCTCTTCTAGGTCGGTCAACTCATTTTGCAGGTTCAGTTTTTCTTTTTGCATGTTCTGCAGCTATTCAAGAGTCACACTTGTCAATTATCTGGTTTTAGTAGGGTGCTTATTACTTGCAACTACTTAAAAATATAGTCATTGCAATTACTAATATTAAAAAAAGTAACAAGTATGCACTGCGTTCCTCCAAATTGGTGAAACGAGAGATTTGGGAAGAAAAGGTAGTGACAACAACTCTTTGGCCATTAAGTCCTGTTGTTTATTATCGGGACAACCAGACCTGCCCAGGCGCTACACCTGAGGCCAAACGGGGGCACGTTGGGGCTCCCGCTGCCCCCGCCGGGCCGGGACCCCGCGGGTACCGCTGCCCTCCCCTTACGGCCGGGACGTCGCTCCCAGTTTCCCCGCGGAACTCGGGGGTTTTCCCGGCGGGGAGGGGCAGGGCGCCGGCGGCCCCGAAAGCCAAGGGGCCAGGCCGATGGCTCCGCGCTCCGGCGGCCCAGCTGGGGAGCCCTGCGGGCCGTTGGCGGGCGGCGCGTCGCTGTCCCTGTCCCTCTCCCTCCCCGGCCGAAGCCCCGCGCTCACTTCGTCCTCCAGCGCCTTGTTCTCCGCGTTGGCCACGGGGATGGCGTAGCCATCGTCCCAGTGGAGCTCGGCCAGCACTGAGGCGGTGGAGCGGCTGCCGACGCTGTCCATGCCCGCTGGGAACCGCGCAGGGCCCGGCCCGGCCTGGCGTCCCCGGGCCCTTGGCAACGGCGAGTCCCGGGCAGCAACCGCGGACCCGCCTCCCGCCCCGCCCCGCGCCGGCCGGCGGCGGCTGTGCCCCGCGGTGTGCGCTGAATTCGGGAGTTTCTGGTGTCAGTGCCCACAGCAGCTCCCGAGTGGGGCCGCGGTCAGCGGGGCTGCCGAGCTGTCCGGAGGCGATGGCTTCGGCTGCGGTCACTTGTCACCTTGTCAGACCCGGTGCCTTGGGCTGACAGGCCGCTGGCAGCACCTCAGAGCCCCCCAGGACACCAGCCCGTGTCACAGCTGTGTGAAATGCAGGGCAGCTCAGCTGTGGCTGCTAACACCTCACAGCACATCGCTAGGGCCGTACATAGTATGTGTCCTGTTTCTGAAGAGGCCTCTGGCGCTATCACAGAATGTCAGGGATTGGAAGTGACCTCGAAAGGTCATCTAGTCCAATCCCCCCACTGGAGCAGGAGCAACTAGATGAGGTTACACAGGAAGGCATCCACACAGGTTATCCCCTAATGACTATCAGGTGGGTTTCCTCAACCAGAGATTGCATCCAGGTGACCATAGGCACTAATACCATATCCTTTGTAAACCTGGCGGCTATCTTTTTGAACTTATCAGTATTTCTGTGTGGCAAATCATCCTGTGCTATTGAGTTCTGTCATTTGTAGCTGGAGGAAGGCTTGGTAGGGAGCAGAGTCTTGCTGCAGAAACCCTCTGTTGGTGACTATTTGCAATACCGTCTGGCTGAAACATCTGAAAAGACATAGAAGGAATCAACCAAAGCATGATTAAAAAGTGGGTGAGCAAAACAGCCATAAGCACTGAGAAATGGCTGGGAGGTGGTTTGGAGGAGAGAGGAGTTTGCAGGGAGGTTTGTTACAAAACATGGGCCTATCGCATTGTAGCAGCACTGACCATACCAGGAGATGTTATTCTTGCTAGATATCTGCATATGTTATGGAATAATATTTTCAGAGAGGGAACAATTGCTGTAAAACAGTGAAAGTCAGTCCTTGATTAAGATGCACCAAAATGGCAACTTGCAGTATTGTTCAGATTATTGTTGGTTTTTGGTTGTTGGTCACTTCACTGATCATCCCCCTGAGAAAAGTCCTGAGTTATTCTTAGAAGTGTTGTTCTTTTTTTCTTTCAATGTGAGGAGGCAACCTAGTTCCTTAAAAATAGAGGAATGGTACAGGGTTCAGTGCCTCAAGCTACCTGTGAAACAAATACAGAGGTCACGAGGAAGATCTTTTGTGCCTCTGTTGTCTTACCTGGCATGGTGACCTATGGATGGTTCTAAGATGTTCTGCATAATAATTTTTAGGCAAGCTTAACGGGAAAATGTAGTGGCTTGAGATAGTAATTGGCAGCAAGAAGCCTCCTGTCACCTTTCTGTTTGCCCTCTGGGATGTTTGAAGTTGTGATGGCCAAAGCCCTCTGTTTTGATCTCCTTGCCGTGCACTTTTACAGCCTGCAGCTCACTGATGCTGTCTGTCTGATGGTGAAAATGATGCACACAGTATGGTTTGTGTCTTCCAGAGGAATGTGGTATGATTTGACCTACATTACCAGTGTGGACAAGACAAAGATGGTCATCTGCAGGAGGATAAAAGATAGCTGAGATATATGGCTATTAAGAAGAAGGGAATTTTCTATAGGCAGAAAAATCAGGCCTCTTAAGACACATGTATTCTTGATTCCAGTATATGTGGAGGAGACTTCTAGAAGATTGACATGAGCAGACAGCTGGCTTTTCAGATGAATTCTTAGGACCAGCAGCTCTCAGCGCTGTCTCAGGAATGGGGATATGCACAAAAGGGATCAGTGCAGAAGTGATGTATTGGTGAGATAACAAGGCGGGAGCTCCAGCTGTTGGGAAGGTGTCGGGTGGGAGGGCTGCTTGCTAAGTACCGGCTTTTTGACCCGCCGGAGGGGAGGTATTGCAGAGTGCAGCGTGGTGACCCAACTGAAGGGAAAGGTTGAATTCCAAAGACACTACAAGCTACTAGAAAAGACAGCAGAGAGTACAATGGCACATCACCGTGTACGAGTTAGGGGCCCCTTCATTTCCTACCCAACATGAGAACCTCCTTTCACTCACTGTATGTGAAAAATAAGTGCAACTCACTTTGCAGGGACTTTAAATTAACATCTGTGATGCAATGTGGCATTGCAGTGATGAGGACCTGAATGTCTTGTGTTATCCAAGCAGAGCTTGTGTGTTAAATAACATGAAAGACCACACGGTGCCCACAAAGAAGAAAGCAAATTATTGGGTAGCTGTTTCTTATTAAACAGTCGGTCCTATTCACTAAGCAAGACAGGCATCCAGTGAAGCAATGGTAATTTATAATAATTTACCATGATGCATACATGCAAGAAGCCAAATTAAATCATTCTTGATGCAGTTATTTAAAATGCATACCAAACTTTTGAATTTTTGTAATTATAAGTGTTTTGTTCATATGTTTTTGTGAGTACAGTATTTATACATAGTACCTGAAAAGTATAAAATGTTATATGAGTAAAAAGTATTATTTCACAATTTTCATGGAAATTCCACACCCCTTGATTTCTGTTGCCTGATCCTGACTAAACAAATCTCCATGATATGCTTTTGTTGTCTTGGCTTTTCCCTTTCTCTGCCCGTGGTATTCAGTAAGTACATCTGTGCCTGTCAGACACTCTAGTCCAGCAGATGGTGCTGCACGTCTGTGCATTTCAGGGGGATTTTTTGTTGTTTTCTTTTTTAACAATAGTTATTGACTCCCCAGTTAAAAGGGAAAATATAATTCTTATTCTTAAATATATATACGCACAGAAGGTGTTGGGTTTTTTTTCTAAATTATGTGTGTTATTTTTAAAGCTGTTAGAGAAACAAAAGTAATTGTAACATGACAAACTATTTTCCCCTGTTAACATTCCTTTTGGATTGAATTTTCAATTATGTAGACCACTGTGCCCAGTTGTTCAAATTACATAAACATAAACCACCTGTTTCTGGCCTTTAAAAAGACCTATAGCTCCTCTTGTGCCTGTTAAAAAAATATTTTTGTTTATTTGTTTATGCCTAAGCTCCTGAAATGGGTATCTGTGTGAAAACAAATATTTCAATTATGATTTGCTTTCTAGCAAACAATACTTTTGTTATCTAAAATACAGGAAAATATTTTTTCCTGGCTGTACATATAAGCCATCTACTGAAAAAATATTCATTTAAAGGATTATTGGATTATTTATAACTAAACCAATGCAGACAGTTATTGTCATTTAATCACTGCTTATTATAAATTTCACGTGAACCTTTTCCTCTGTAAGTCACAGGGTGTTTTTTAATGGGATGTAGTGGGACACATTATATCTTTTCTTTCAAATGGGTGCACTAGGACTAACGCAATGGAAGGAGCAAAAATGGGAAGAGATACTGAGGGGACTGTGCAAGTGAGTGTGGATCAGAACATGCAGGGAGTTTGAAGGATGGAGAATCTGGCATCATAATTTATGTATTGATTAAAAATCTGGTGGCTTTATTGAAACCTGGATCTTCTGACTTAAGAGAAACACAGTTGCATAAAAAGGAAAATTGCTCATAATCTAGGTCTGATTATGTTATCAGTTACTTATTGGTAACCAGTGAATGATATAAATTGGCAATAATTTTAATATATTGATCTTAGAAAAAAAGATGACAAATAAAAGCCCAAATCAAATACTTCTGAAGTTTGAGGAGGTTTAAATTTCTCACCAACAGATTCTCTTTGGCCTGTTCTATACTTTCTGCATAGTCATGCTGGTAAAGGCTGTGACTTTTGCTGGTACAGTGCTGTGGGCAGGGACTTTGGTGTGGTAGATATGGGTGCAAAGCAGAAGAAACCCCTCCTTTTGCTGCAATATTCATCTGAAAAATTACTAGAAGCCTTAGCAACATAGGGTCATTTATTTTACTTGTACAACCTGAGTTTTCACTAAGAGACTGCTAGGGCAGCTGTGACAACAAATCCCTTTAAGCATAGACAAAAGCTGATTTTATGTCAGTGGCGAAGGGTCCGTATGGCCCCTTTGAGCATCAGCCAACAGAGGGCATTGCAGCCAGCAGCCTGAATGGTGCCCAGTGGGTTAGGATGTACGTTTTCAAAACACTGTTCAGAAAATGTTCATGTAAAACCATTACTAGGTTTTATTTAATAACCTCCTAACCCCCTCTCTCTCTCCTCCTCCTCCCCTGTGTTCCTCTAATGCCTTTTACAGCTCTTGCTGCACAGCGTGAAGCCTTAGAGCTGTATTCATCAATGACTCACACCCTTGCTTAGGGGCCAATTTTCATGGAAGCTATACAGGAAAATCTTGAAATGCACCTATCTCATGCAGGGCACAAGATGATTTCTCTATTCATTACTATTCCAAAAGGACTTGTTGCCCTTTGGAAATGTTCAGATATTACTTACATTTGTGTGCGCATGCATACGTGTGCAGAGCTAACTTGCCTTTAGATTTGAGTGTTCTAAAAATAAAAATGTATTGTTATTATCATTGATGCTAGTCAGCTGAAAGGTAACTAAGGACCTGCTTACAGTGACTGGAAGCAGGCAAATGCAAAAGAAAAAGCAGCACTGTGCTTTAGATGAGCAAATCCTACAGACTCAAGCACAAAACTTGTTAAAAATCACCCTTTTTTAAAATGCTACGATTAGCAGCCTTCTGAGGAATTTGGGAGTAAAGCCAAGGAATTACTCTGAGAAACCAAACTGGACTTTTCCTCCAGAAGTTGTGTGGGTCAAGGTCACACTACTTTTCTAAAACACTGGAAGAAAACATGTTCCTTTCCCTTAAGACCTTTCTGTCAGGGAGTCTTGACTGCAAAATGACCACTCATAGAATAATTACATTCTGAGGGGTTGCTGATTGTAACCAAAATTACTTTAAACAGTTTTAAGGAAGGGACTGAGACTTACTGCTTAGCATAAAGGAATTTTATTTACGCGTGTACAAAGTAGCTTACATCCCTACAGGATTACAGTAATTGCAATATTTTACTCTAAGTTGTTGTAAAAATTGTGTCACACAATGATGAATCAGAACTGTAGGAAAAAAAGAGGGTAAAATTTTCATAATTTTTTCTTAGGCATTTCAAATCATAATTCTAAAAATAGCATTTTCCTTCTCTTTGTTTCTTAAACAGAATGGAAAAAACTCTTTCTGCAGATCAAGCCTATCCAGTGACATTAATTTCTACCTTCAGTCTGCTCAGGTGAGTTACTCAAGAATGCTGAAGATCAGATTTGTTTTTTCCCTAGTTGTGGATATTATTTTGCCTAAGGGAGTTTTGCTAATATAGCTTTTTGCCTGGCAGATAGTTTTTTCCATGTAAGATGGCCTAATGAGAGAGCGTTGTCTTACAAGAGTGCATAGAATTACCAAGCTCTACTTGTATGTTACACATAACAGTAAAATTCTTCATCCTATCAGAGCCAAGAAATAGGAGGCAGTGAGTCCCATAAAGGCTGTAGCATGATCCTTGTTTTAAAGGTGGTGAAATAGGGGCAAAAGAGGTTAAGTGACTTGCCTGACATTGCCCAGAATGCAAAGTAGGAGGTGAGAATTTTTTACTTGTGTTTCACATTCAGACACAACCGTAAGACCTATATCAAAGTAATTGCCATTTCATTTCCATAGGGTAGCCTGCTCCACTTCTTCCTTTCTAAAGTCCATTTGTGCTGTAGAGAATATGTAGGGATTGTGAATGTAAGTAGCATTCCACAGTTGAACTAATTGCCAGGCCAAGCAAGGGACCACAGTAAATGGGTGAATAATTTGATCCAGGATGGATTTGTACTCTTCCAACACAGCCTGAAACCTTCTAATGCTTTTGGATTTGGCTGTGAGCTGTTCATTGTTGTTTGAGCCTGTTCTTTTCTATTGCCATATTTTCTCTGGATATTGTCTCTGTTCACCTTATCTTTGTATAAAAGGCCACATCTTTACCATATTTCCAGGGAGTAGTCAGTAGTAGCATATGAAATTTACTGCTATAGACCAAAATATGACAGATAAAGGTAGTGCATTACCAAGTTCTTGCCCTCAATCATGCAGAAGGTGCTCTCTGCTTCTGTGAGCAGTGGTACAAATGTGGCTACACTGTAATGGGAGAAAGGTTAACAGCAAACCAAGACATTTTCTGCAGCAAAAGGAGCTGGAATCTTCTCTAAGCAATTACCTCTTATGTAATAAACAATGTCAGTGGTCAATAGAGGGAGTTTTCTTACCCTAATCCCCTTCCATTTAACTGAAAATAGAAATGCTGTTAGTTTGACCAGCAGGTTGGTGTATCATGAGGTCTGGCCATACATGGTTGTATGGTAAACTTAACTGCCAGCGGAAGTGTTACTACACTAGCCTCCGTGTATCCTTTCCTTGAATGAAATACAGTAAACAAATAAAATGCATGCTAGAGCTTGAGTGGTGTTAGGTGCTTTTGGCAGACGTGTCTGTTGATGAACTGGAATATGGAGTACATTGCCTTTTATGACAGATTCCATTGGCATCATGAAATTGTGAGTAGCTTCTCCTGTAGTTTTAGCTTCTATTGACTCCGAAAATCCGTCTCTAATTACTAATGGATACTTTCGAAAACATAAACAATATTACAGTAAAGCAAGGGCAGTGCCCTGGAAGACCAGTGGCCTTGTAGTTATAGGAAGCTGATCAAAGAGAAGAACCTTAGGCTGACCTGAGCCATGGCCTTTCCCAGTGTTTTGCTGAAGTCTCAAGTAACTGCAATTTCTTCTGTTCCCCTCTTGTGTCTATGAATCCTCAGTGCTTGAATCTTTCTGCTTCTGGCTTATAAAATCCTGTGTCTGTAGTAAGATTCTTCATTTTCTTCCTCGTTTTGGCAGCGCTGAGAGAATCAGAACAGTTGTTAATTGTTTATTTCTTAGCAGTTCTGGTTTTTGTGGAAGGAAATTTGCCTGCCTTCTACTGGCATATGTGGAGCCAGAGTTGTCAAGGCAACAGCTTTTGCTTGGGGAACAGCAGAAGAGAAAGTGACAGGAACATCCTCCTGAGAACCAAGGTCTTTTGTTGTATGTCATATAAACATGTGCGTGGTCTTTTTACTGGAAAGAGTATCTATTTACTGGTTGGTGAAAACAGAAGTTACACACAGTGCAACATAATGAGACGGAGCTTATGCTTCCGATGAAAACATTCTAATGTATACACAGGTATATAATTGCAGGCCCAAACTGGGCTTCTTTTCCATGTTTTTGTTCTGTTGTGCCAAGGTCATTACATGGCCATGTTAAAACACTGCCATAAATCAAATGATTTTAGACTTTTGGAAGGGAAAGGGAGCTTGTTTTTCTTTACTACCTAGAACTTTTAGCAGGCAAAGCTTTCTACTTAATATTTTTATCACTATTCAGTGCTCCAGAAGAAGGGTGTCTAAACTACTAACTGTTTTTTTGTGGTGATGTATTGCTTGCCTTCACAGGGAGATTTGTTTCTCATGCTGGACAAACTTTGAAAACAGTGAACCGAGATCTTTAGCTAGTAAATATCACATAGCTCATCCGAACCAACAGAGCTATGCTAAATTTTATCTGGTGCAGATTGTGGAATGCATGAATTCAACAGGGAAAATACCATTGCAAAAGTTCTAGAAATGCATATAACCCAGCAGAAGTACCTTCTTTTTGTCACTAGGGCAGGATCCTTCTGCATTGTAATATTTCTGGAATTTCTATTGCCTCAACAGCCAACAGTTAGAAAATCTTACATCTGTATATCATAGTTGGAATATTTGATGCATATTTCTGTGATGCACTTCCCATTAGACACAGATTGAGGCTATAAAAAGCTTAACACCACATTCTATATTTTGAGATCTGATGCTCCTAAGACTTGTTGCTGTGCTTAGTATTTGACGCACAGTGTTACCATCTTCATGCAATAGTTACTTGACATTTCTAAAGTGCATATTTGCGGTCTTTTTACTGCTATATGTATAGTAAAATACTATATAGGACATAGCATAATCTTCTTTGATATTATGATCCTGTAATTTTCTTTAAAAAGATTAATCTTGTAAATACAGTAAAGTTATATTAGTAGTTGCAGTAAGCTGTTTAAGATTAATGTGCAGCAGCATTATTTATATTTATAGTCAGTGACCTCGATAGCTTGCACTTACAGTTGAGGTAGTTTTCTCTTACTTGGTTTCTTTATTTTCTTGGCCTTGGTTAAAAATAACCCCAAACCCTGTTTGATTTCTGATTTACAGAATAACTTCTAAACTTTTACGAACTATGATACACATAGATTTTTGAGCTATTTTAACACTTATTCCTATTTCTTGTAGTCATTCATGTCACTGGGGAGTGAGTAAGGTACACCTACAGATGCAAAACATTACCTATGAGTTAGGCTCTTTGGAGTGCATTTCATTGCAGTTATCAGTCATTGCAGAATAAGGTTCTGAGCCTAGGAGTACAGATGAAAATATATACAATCCCTTTAAAAGGCAGAATATTTGAATTTAGGTTGCAACACAGACAGTTGCATGAAATGATCTCTCCTGACATGTCAGCTGAAATATCAGAAATCCTATTTCTAATCCCTTCCATGTAATATGGCATGGGGACACAGATACATATCAGCCATAAAGAGAAACAGCGCAGCCTTTCAGGCAGGCTCCGCAGGCTGCCTAGAATTCAATCCCCCCTTCTCCAGCCTCTCCACCCACTGGTTGAGTCTCTCGTTGCCCTTCCAACACCTAATGCACTCCTGACACAATGGAGGGAGGGCAGGCGCAGTGTGGTGAAAAATTAGACACCACAGACAAAAACTTGACAGACTATCTTTCCCCTGGTGCCACAATATGAACTGGCCAAGTGAGAAATAATGGCCATTATCCCGTCTCACTGAGTGACTTAAATGACTTACAGCCACATGCGGAGAAAGTTCTTTGGACTATTTCCATGGGGTTTTTAAATTTAATTTGCATGATAAGATGTACTAGGTGGGTTTGTACAGTTTAAGCAGCTTCATTTTAATCTGACCCCTGTGTAAAGTGAGGATAATTTCGCTGAATTTATTGGAGTGACTTCATTATCAAGTGGATGATGCGAGAGCACTTTTGCAGTCTTTAGGCAACTTTCCAGTTGTTGCTTCTCTGTGCTTATGATAAACTGCAATTTACATCTTCCCAAAGACTGAGGTTTCCAGGCCTGCTGGGCATTCAACCAGCGCTGCACTTCTGCCTCCTGGGGCAAGGTGGCTCTTTGTGAAGGGTGTCAGTGTTGTGAAAGTCGTAAGCTGAGTTAACATCCAGAAGTCTCAAGCAGCCAAGCAGCTGCTATATTGGTAACACTCCGGAAAATGTAGATATTCTAATAAGTGCAATGCTATATTTACAGCTTTACAAAAGCTGTCTCAAATTCACTTGAAAGCTTGCCTTTGACATTCCAGACTAGAACCTGCATCCCAGGATGCTGGTCAGGCTGCTCTTTCTTACCTTTGTCAGAAATCCTGTCTTTGACTTGAGATACGTTCCCTTCTGAAAGTTTCACTAAAATTGGTAAACTCCAGTGAAAAGTTTCAGTTCGGAGAAGAACAGTTTTCCTGAAGAATTCTCAGCAAGTTCTTTACAAGACCTGCGATAAAAGCAACTGTTTGCTGCCTCCATGTCCAGTTACTCCTGCTAATTCAAAAGCATAGCCATGGACTTGAGACGAGCGGCCGTATGAGCAGAAGCAGCCAGAGTCTAAATGTAAGAAGAGAGGGACCGAGAGCTGTACAGTACTGTGACTGCGAGATCACATGGGAATTGGAGCCACAAAACCCCGCTCTCCCCTATTGTCTGCTACAGCTCCTGTAACCTGACCTGACCAATAAATCCTTTAATTAATTACAATCGGGGCCATACTTTTATATGTGTTCTAAAGCCAGGAGAAGACTGCTTGTACCTATTCAACCAGTTGCTGTTAGTGTGCACAGCTCTTAAAAATCACACTTCGGGAAGCCACGAGCATGATGTGCATCCTGAGCTTTCCATCTCCCACCTGCGCTGACGGCGTCTGCAGAGCCCATGGACAGTGCAGGCACGTCCTGGGTGGAAGCCATATTTATATGAACAGCATGTCTGCTCTTGAGAGGACATTGAACAATGGCTTGAGATGCAACAGAAGATGCTGTTTGTCTTTTATGTATTAGAGAAGATACTGGAAATGACGGCAAGCCGAAGAAGTTAAGATTATTTTAAGTGCAACACACCAGAAACTGCTTCCTTCCCTTTGCAGTGGAAATGTGTTTATCAATCTCTTCCCATATATTATTTCTGATGGAAGCATAATCTTGCCGCAAAATTAGCCAGTATTTTATATTCATTCTACCATCAGCATCCTTCATATTTTCTTTATTCCTTTTCTTTCTTTTTGGAATTTGTGGTTAGATGAAAGAAGGTGTTTTCTCAAAGTGCCTTAAAAATGTCTTATCTCCTCTTCGTTGTTATTCTTCCAAAAAATGTTTACTGTATTTTGTCTGGTGGTATGGAAGTGAAATAAAATCAAAAACCCACTGTAATGAATATAAAACTATAAAAGATAAGAACTCGAAATCCAGTGAAGGAGTTCTGATTCCATATTTAATACGCATTAGAAATTTAATTTATAGTAAAATCGTATTTTTAAGGAATTATTACTTGCAGAGAATCAAATAATAATCTGCGTGCTATTTTTTCCTTTTTTACCATTGTTCTAATGTGCTAAAGTAATATTTTTTTGCAGTGTAGCACTCCTGTTGATGAAGCCTGAAGTAAATGACAATATGACTGAAATTCATTATCAAGCAAATAGTGTAGTGAACTTTGCAGCAATTCATCACCAAGTAATCTTGCTTTTCTCTCTGGCCTTACTCTAAATGTGATTTGCACCCTTATGGAAAGAGGACCTTGTGCTGGTTTTAATGTTACACACAAATGCTTTTGCTTTTTACAATTTCCACTATGCCTGTGTACGTTTAGTAGCAGTGTTATTGATTCAAGCTGTACTGATTTGAAAGTAGAAGTCTTTAACGCTTAAGCCTCTTCGAAGTTTCTCATAAATTTGTGGCGTTTTGCCAGCTTTGCTCACAAAACAGCACAGAGCTGCTGGAGGGAAACGCTCCAGCTGCAGGAATAAGTGGAGCCAAAAAGTAACGTCCAAATAGAAATTATCCAGTTTGTGATTTGCTTTGATCACCAGATGCTTGTCATGTGACTTCAGCATTAGAAAATAAGAGGGAGGAGACAGTGGGTGCTGTGATGCTCAGCTTGAATCTAACACAAGAGCTCAGAGCTCAGCGATAGATATACACAAATAATTATTGGCTTTATCCATTTTGGTTGAGAGATTCCTTCTTTTATCATAACGTAGATTACAGCAAACGATTGTCCCCATGCAAAGGTTTGGTTTGGTGTCTTAATTCTTAAAACTCTGAAAGACTATCGAAGCAGGGCAAGGTACACTCCAGATTAACGATATTGATTACTCTGTTTTGATTGGTAATTTGACTCTAATAAAGCCTAACTGTTCTCTGTGTAGTGGTTTATAGCAATGTTAGTAAATTATAGAGAGTACTATTCTCGACTTCTAAGGGCTGTAGAATTAGATTAGTATCTTCTTCCTGGTTTTAGCATCGGCATTCATTTGATTTAACCTCCTCCAATACAGTGTACTTGAAGGAGCTTTTTTCAGCTTCTCTTAGTTATGAATTAGTTGAGCCATTTCAAAATGCATAAATTGAAAGAACATTTTTGAGTTTTCATGTCCTTACCCTTTATCATCTCTGTCAACCATCTCATATAATGCAAAGCTCCATCTAAAATCTCCTTATGATTTTTGCTTTTATATATATATACACACACTGACCTCACAGAATGGTTGATGCAAACTTTTGGTGATCTAGATGTTTAGAAGTCTCTAGAAATGTCCATTCTAAACTTATTCAGGATCTGTTTATAGCTACTTATTGATATAAATATTACATGATGCGTGCTATAGAATTTCTAAGTGAACTTGGGTAAACGACTTTCTCTCTGTGTGTGACTGTCGTCCCAAAGCATGAGCCCTTCCCCTCCATCCTCTCCCACCTGGCCACACTTTTGTGTCTCCTGCTGTCTCTAGCATTTGTCAGTTCCTTTCTCGACCTACGTCAGTACCTTAGCCCAGCAAAACTATGCTCAGTTTTGAGGGGATAGTTTGACACTGGAAGAGTGAACTAGAATGGCCCAGCAAATGGCCCAGGAAGCACAGAGGGAGGAGAGGGCAGACGCAAGGCCTGGCAGCTACATTTCTGGTTTAGGTTGTTGTGAAACTATAGACTCAATTCTAGGTTCATAAAGCTATGATAATACTTTCTTGTCCAACATTTTGTCCGTATTATCTGTTTAGTTTTTAAGGCCTGTAGATCAAAGACTGCGTCTTTTAGTGAATTGCACAGTGACAACCACAGTGGATCCCCACATTTAGGTATCGAGGCAGTGCTGATATAAGTTCCTAATAGAAGCAGCAGGCTTTTTTTGGTTGCTTATTTTCTCTATTTTTGGGGGGTTGTGCTGCAAACACATCTAGCTTTACTGAAAACAGATCATATTCTCTGCTGATAGTATTTCAGCTTATTATTTATGATATAATGTGAATTTATAATTAGGTTGACTTTGTTTTTTTGTAGTGCTTCTTCTGAGAAGCATAGGTTTCATTAACTACGTAAATACCCACTTTTCTTCACAACATGAAGTCTTTTTACTCGTGAACTTCCTTGACCTACTTAGCAGTCCTGACAGCAATTAGTTTTGTACCCTTTTTTCTCTATTAAACACAGAAGTGTGTGGTATAGGTTTTGAATGTAAGAGAAAATAATGCCACCTATCAGTTTGGAATCTGGAACAAAAAAAATAAAAGTGCTTTTATGTGAAAGAAAATATTCTTAACATTTTTAACAACTTCTGAATGTACTGTCTCCACCCTTCACTGTAGTATTTTGCATACTTCTGGTATTTCTCGGTCTGTTTCTCACAGCAGTGTTGAGAAAATTTCATGCTTTCACATTTTTCAGCTGTAATACTATTTACTTCGAAGAGAAATTAATATCCGCCAGTATTCTGCCAGGTTTTCTCTAGACATCCACACTGAGGTAGTTTTATTTGATCCTTTTATGCCAAAGATTAAATTTCCTTGTGTTGTATGGTGAGATACCAGTGCTTATTTTCAGGCAATAATCTTATGGAAAGTTCTGCGTTCAAAATTATTTACACTAAAACTGAAATTGCCAGTAGCCTTTGTTTCAGTAACAGAACATCTGTTTTGCTCTCATGCTTCCATAAAAAGCCCATTTCTGAATATTTACATATATTCTTCATCTTTCACTATGAGACCAACGCCATAGTTCTTATTTAGGAAAAAATAGTAGTTAAGAATACTAATATTTTAGTATTATATCAAAAATAAATCCATAAACTTACATTGAGTCAATTGATGGGAAGGAATTGACTGAGGAATTCTGAATGTTCATAGGGTTTATGGTGTATGTTTGAACGGTGCTTAACACATTTCTTCCATAACTTTGTGTGATTCAGTAATTCTCAACTTTCTGAAATGTTCATTTAACTTACTATATAAATGCTGCAGGTGTTTCAGAGCCTGATCGTACTGTCTGTGTTCAGACAAATATCCACTGTCTCCAATGAGGAATTTTATGTTCAAAGAGGTTCCCCTGTGACAGGAGTTTTGCCTGAAGAGAGGAAGCTGGATCAGTCCCGCATGTTGTAGGGACTTAAAATCGGGCATTAATATGCAGTAGAGCTATGACAGTGGCTTTAATTCTACTCACATTAATTTTCACTGTTATTATTAATTAAACCCTGAAAATCAGGGATTTAATGGAAACTCTGACAGACCTTTAATTATAGCATTTCAACAGTCTTATAGCATAGAATGTCCTCTACTAGTGCACAGGACATTCTGTACTTGAGAGGATAAAGAGAGAAGTCATAGTTTTTGGTGTTCTTTAAGTTCAGAATGTTTTTTAATTCATGACAGGCTTTTACTCAGTGTTGTCTGCTGCATCTGGGTAAGTTATATGAAGTGAATAATTATTGTCTTCCAGAACAATTTGGAAACAGAGAATTATTTATTTATTTTTTAAATGCAATTGCTCATTATTTTTAAAAATTATCTGTCATTGTTTTAGGAGAATCTATTTCAGTTTATGGATTTCTCACAAGCTATTTATGTAGCATATTGCATTATGCTCACAGATATCCCTATGACTTCTATTAGTTAGATTGCAAACTTCTGGCAGGACCTTTTTTTCTCTGTTTGTCTAACATCTATCGTAGCGGGGTCCTGACCAGAATTCCTATGTGCACCCATGATATAAGCCATAAATTACAGTAGTTCATCACAGGTGATCTGTATCACTGTGTCTAAAGCCTTTGCATTATGTGTGTTCCATTAAGGCCTCATGATGAACTGCTTAGGCCTTGAGTGCATAGGGTAAGAATTATGTCAAAATGTATGGTGTAATTTACAGATACCGAATTGTCAGGAGGGATAAGAAACTGCAGAGAATAATCACATATTGTGGATAGCAGTGTTCTCTAATATTTAGTACATTGTATTTCAATGTATTCAAACATACAACCATATAATATGTGTTTTTATGTGTGAAACACAGTATTACACCCTACTTGCTAATTTTTAAACTTTTATCACAACTTGTGCAATGTATACTTTCCATTAAAGAACATTCCTGGATTCACATGAACTTATGATAATTGAAATTGTCATTGAAGGGTGGAGGGAGATGGATGCAAAGTTTTAACTCTGGAGACTATGAAGGAAGTTACAGTCTGAAAGTCTCGAAACCAGAGACAAATTTAACAGTGTTTGTAGCTATTAACAATATTTGTAACTATTAACAATATTAATAGCTAAAACAATGAATAATTTTGTAGCAGCTGACTAATGAGTTTTTAAATGTTTTTTATATTGATAAAAACTGGTGTTTAATCAGTTAGCCACCCGTCCTTTTAGTTAGATAACAGAACTGTAAGAAATGAGAGAAAATGTGTATGTTCTAAAATTCAAGGGGAAAGGAATTTGAGGATGTTCCATATTAGAAAGGATTTCAACTTCTTTGTGACTTATTCTAAGATTTCTGAATTTTTATACTATACAATAATGTTTGGATGTGTGTATACGAACCAATTCTAGAAACATTTTAGGCAGTTAAAAAAAGTGTAGCTAGGAATCGAGTGAAAACCATGTGCGATGGTTTTCATTTGCATTGTATATTCTGTCCAAGTAAAAACATTTTAAGCGTCAAACATACCTTGCACAAGGTATGGTATGAATTATCTCGTTTTTATAGAGCAACGTATGTAGGAATGTGAGTTATTGAATAGAACCGCTGTCTGCATTAGCAACTACTACTGAGCATCAGGAAGCATTCCTAAGAGTTAAAAACGTATGGATTACTTTAGGAATGATAAACACATGAGTTTCTGTGACCAGAAGTTGTTCTCTGAGATCCCAGTCCCAAGCACTTGCTGGTTTTTCTCACACTATTACTCTGAATGAGGCAAAAGTTACTGATTTGAGTAAATCTTAAATGATCACATTTCTTTTTCATCTGTCCATGAAGGTGGACCCACTCTTGTTCTCCACAGACAGTACTTCTGATGGCCATGCATAGAAGTGCCTTAAAACTCCATTTAAGATCTTGAGTGCTGGCCCAGGAGATTCCATCGCCAAGCTTGCCAAGTCCAGAAAACTACCAAAGCCCTGGCTCTACACACTGTGCCACCTGCCATAGGGAGAACCTAATCCTGTGTTCACATGAAATTAAGACCCAGAAACCAAATTTACATGAAAAAAAACTATTCAGCTGATTCTCTCTGTCTTCACTCAACTTTAGAAAGAAACCGGACTTCTAGCTTTGGTTCCTGCAGATTTTCAGAGCTCCACCGTTTCTTTGCAATCTATGTCTAGTTTTACACCTACTGATAATTTTTAATTCTCCTATCTATCCAGAGCCTTCTTTAATGGATAGACATTCAAAATATCTCATTGAGAAACTATTTGTTCTTCTCTGGAATTTGAATTTGCTGTGGAGAGCCAGGGAAGCTGGTTTCACATCATACTTAGGCCAGTCTAATAGCTACCTCCAGCCTAACAGAGCTGCCTGCTCCCCCTTCCCTTTGCCAGCAATAAGCTCTTTGCTTCTGTTACCCTGCTCTGGCATTTATTCAGTCCCCTGCTAAACCAGTTACAGAAGCTCAACTATCAGAAAAAAGATATATATAATATATATATTTTATATATGAAATATAATATTAGATATCCAATAGATTTGCAGGGCTCTAATGTGAAACAACAGCCTGAAAAGCTGCCCTGTATTGTCTGTCTCTAGTCCTCTCTGAGAATACAATATGAAATACAAGAATACCTATGGCAGATAACAAATAAATATGCATTTTATGTAAATTTAGTGAAAAATGCCTCCAAAATAATTGCTTCAAGTCGTTAGGAAAGCTGCTTTAGTGTGAGAACTGCAGAGACTTCTTCTTAGCAGTGCCAGCGTGGATTGGCTGGGTTTAGCAAAGCGCTGTGGATGTCAGCGACGGACAAAATTGTTGTTAGCATTAGAAAATTGCCTGCTGTGTGGACGGGCTTAATGTGCTATTATATGGTATGGATGCAAATTTAATGGGCTTGAAAATGGAGAGATTGAGCCTGAAACCTGTAGGGCACGTCCTTGGCCCAAACTAACCCACACCGCTTCTGATCAGGAGTCAGTCAGTCAGTCTACCGAAGTGGAAGGCATTAAACCAGCAGTTGATTAGAATTGGGATGCACTTACTTAAAAGGGAGCTTTGGGCAGGTGACCATGATGGCGTTTTGTCTTGTTTTGGTTTTTATATCTGTATTTTTTTCAAGAAGCAGAGTAGCTATCTGTTTAAATGGACATGAAATGCAAACCCGAAGTGTTAAAATGACATTTAGAAATGGCGTAACAATACAGACAATATTAAAAGAATGCAATTTGAGAAGGTGTCCTTCCTCACACAGTAATGGGATTGCCACTGCTGCTCAGCACATCACAAGAAAGTTTTATCTTAAAAGAGCAAAATAATGTCATTAACAGAAAATTAAACTTAAAGTCACCGTGAACTATGGACTTAAAAGACCCTCAAGAAATGAAAACCAATTGTCTGTTGGAAAACCAGGAGGTCAAGTAGTCATTGACCAACCAAAAGCTGCACCGTTGCTGAAACGTACAGTACTTTCAAATCCAATTAACTGTTTCAAGCAGACAGTCCTCATTTTCCCTTTCATCAGGAGGGGAAATTTGCAATCATATATTCCAATGAAAGTTAAGTTGTTTTGATCTGATAATTGTCAGATGTATTTATCTTAATTTGTACATTTCTAATGCTTAAAGCTCCAAGCTGTTCAGATATAACAGAAGTACTGGGAAATGAGGTACAAAATGCTGGAATTCAAATTAACCAATAAATATATTTTAATATATATCAGCAGGACTCTAGAGGATTCCATTAATGTTGAAAAATAGAAAGGATTTAGGTTAATTTGGTAAGAAGGCAGGTCAGAACGTTTACAACAGTGGCATAGAATTGTATAGAGATGCAAAATTTTTCAAGAGAGCAGAATTTTTTCAAAAACGCTGACTCTAGCTGTCACAGCCCTGCCTTGGTTAAATCCAGTGGAGAGATATGAGGACTTTCTAATTTGCTTTCCCTCTATTTTAATAATAGCTGTGCATAAGTAATTTATGAAAGGCCAACCAGGCAGTGGGCAACAGAAAATTAAACTCATTTTATCTGAAAGCAGGTGGATTTCTATATATCATTAGCATGCATAGAATTCTCACAATGTTATTTCTCATACTGATGGAATGTAACCAAATAATATATGAGTTTTTTGCTTATGCACGAGTGAAATTTTTAGATAAAAGTGCCAGCCCCAATGGCAATTTTCTGCAAAACGAAAACTAATTCTGCGAAGCTTCTTATTACTGGGAAGACTCATTTGGCTTGCATTAGAGACTGACATAAGTGACTTTAGGATTTTACTAACAGATTAGATGAGATGTGCTATATGCAGTAATATCATTAGTGAATGTAGCAGCAGAAGCAGAAGAGTTTGTGGCACTTAAGGACACTGGCACAAGTAAATTGTTTTCATTTATGACAAGCTTTCAAATGATTTTTTTTTTCTCCTGTTGAGAATATGTTTTAGTTTTAGGTTTCCCTCACCTTTCCACCAAAATTAAAAATAAAATACTCTGTCTCAATTATTCCTCATATTATTTCAGCTGCTGATGCTAAATCTATTGTATATCCCTGCCTTATCACTTGTATCGCCGCGAGAGAGGCTAGATCTTTATGAAGAAAACAACAGTAAAACTAAAGAAATACGTTGTCAATGGTATTCTAAGCTAAATGAGGAGAGAGAAGCAAATCACATATTTCTCTACCTCGTTTATTTTCACTGCTCACCAATAGAAATACATTTGTGATCTACACACATATTGTTCAAAGGACTCTAAAACAGCAATGCATAGGCTACAACCATTTGAATTAACCAAACCGAGCTTTTGGGGTTTTTTACTCATAAGACTCTGTTAAGAGTTTTTTTTCTTTTAATTATGATACCCGAAAGTGCATCATGCATAAGGCCTTTTTTCACTCTGACACCTTGTTTAACAATAAATGGCATTTGCTACAGAATATTTTTCTCTGAGGCAAGGAGAAGGAATAAAAGACTATGCTAAAGCCATATCCTGTATGATATTACATAATGTTTTACAGTGAAGATGAAGGAGCAGCCAGGTAGTTTGTCTTGAAGTGAAACTTTCAGTTTTCTTTTCTTTTTTAATTCACGAAGCCATAGGAACAGCTACCAGGAGTTAGCAGGAACTACTCTTTTAATGGGTTGTATTAGTTTGTACTGATTCTTTGTAGTTGGCAATACATTTTGTTCACATTTGAATTTCAATGGAGAGGGAAGATATGGGTGTGTTGTTGGAACCAATAACACTGACCAAGCCCTATGACAAAGTCAGTGTCCTTTGTAACCCCGGCCCATGCAAGGGGACTGTGTCCAGCTGCTCTTCAGCTGCTTATGCAGGTTCTTATAGCGGCATTCATGTATGTCACACTTACATGATTTCTTTATACTATATGATTTTTTTCTTAGGTTTACTCTGATAGCAAAGTTTATATTTCCTCCATATTCGCTATTTTTACACAGCTCGGCTACTAAAGGCCCTAAGAAATAGGAAAATAAAATCCTCAGGTAAACTGCATGGGTATAAACATAGAATGACTATGTTTACTTCAGCAAAGCTAATCCGGGTGTTTAAGGCTCTGCTTAAAAGGCAAAGTTTAGCCCAATGTAACCAATATTGAAAGCAGACTTGATGTTAAGAGGAACTGCAAGTTCTCAGGTGAAAAAGCTGGTCTTGGCCATACTGAGGCAAGTGCCAAAGAGTTCTGCTGAAATCAGTGCACTTCCTTCAGAATCTGCTCAGCACAAATGGGGACAGAGTTTCGCTCTCTTGTGACATGGACTCCGTGTATTAAATGACAGTGATTAGAATGGAAATGGTAACATTCAAGCAGATAGATTGCGAGGTTCTTTACACACTCTGGTTCTTTACACACTCTGGTTCCCTGTTGCAATCACTTGCTACTCTTAGCAAATGTGTAAAAGAGAGAGAAGAAATAACTGAAGGAATATAAGAAATCTGAAACTTCTGTACCAAGGTACTCAGATATTTTGCCACCATCTGCTGAGATCTGGCTCCTGCCAGTGTGGGAGAGCAGAAACATGAGGACAGGATTATGTTCTCATTCCAGACCAGCCCTTCTCCATTCTGTACAATCTCGTACCTACCTCATTATCAAATGATCTGACCAGTGCTAATTTTTATATGATGCTGACACCTAGCATAGAAACCTAGCACAAGACTATCTGGAACATCTTAAACCATTACATCTGTTTCTTGCAGTCACAGATATGTCACATAATTCTGATCATAAAAGTCTGAAATTCCATCTAAAAGCAAATTAGGTTCTCTGCCCCCACATTCTCTATTGGAAAGCTGATGCAAGATTTCCTTCCATGAAAAATTTTCATGACAACCAAATGTAACAGCAAGTTTGTTCCTGTGTTTTGTTCTATAGCTTTGTTAGCTGATTCCCTTTTGTCATCTTTGTTTTAAATCCAATCTGAGTTATGGAAGACCTGCACAGTAGACCTGGAGCTTTGTCCTGCTGTTCCATAGTCTGCCCAGATGCTTCCTGAGTCTTCTGGCATTATCCAGTTGTGCGTTAAAACAAGTGTCTTACAAAAGCCAGCTCATCTCCTTCAGTGCTAGGAAATGCTGTTTCCTGTGCAATATTCTCATTCACCTTTGGCGCTTAACAGCACTTAGAGCCTTAACCATAAGTCTTCTGTAGGGTAGTACAAAGTATTTAAGTTGTTTGTAACAGCGATTACAGCATAGACAAAGACAGAAGTGAGAACAGAGAAAGTAGATAATGTGGTGGAAGGACATGAGAAGAATTTTTCCTTGCAAATGGAGTAAAAGAAGGTGTACTTCTTTCCTCAGTTTGCATCTTAATTTTGTCATAATTTATTTCCTGCTTAGAACATTAAAGTCAAAACAGGCCCATAGATATCTTTATTTTTTTTCCCATTTTCATTTAAATATACAGCTTTTGAGGGCATTCAACCGTCTGCTTTTTATTTACAGCCTGCAATCAAAAAGTGTTTCCACTGTATTATTAAAAACTGAAAAATAAATACTATATTTTTAATCTTAAGCGTTTTAAAAATGGAAGGAGATACTTTCCAGTAAGTGTCAGTAAGTCTAGCTCTGAGTTGCTTGTGTTGACATACTGCTGAAGGCTAAAAACGGCTTATACAGATTTTATTTGTTTATAGCGCAAATTATAAAATGTTCCACCAAAATAAGTAATGACAATTTTTGTCTACATAAATGTGCATGTAAATGTAATGATGTTTGTTGTCATTTCAACATGACTACCATTATTGAAATAGAAGAGCCAGTACTAATTCTTACTGTCATATTTCTTAAAAAATGAAGATAAGGCATTTAAAGAAGTGTCAAGGTTTTCAGTGTTGATCATTCATCTCCTGCATGCTCTTAGAATAACACCCTCAGCAAAACAGACAGACAAAAGCTAACTAGAGTTCTGCTTTCTAATCTCTTTAAGAAACATACATTTGAAGATACTTTCCAACTTCAGAGTGTTCTGAAACTCAGAGAGACCTTAATGAATACGATGTGAGGTTTTGTCATTGTTTTAAAGGTTGCATAACCCGGGCACAGGGTAAAACCTCGTGCTGGCCGCTGTATAGAGATGCCGTCCTCTTTGTGGGAATGTCTTCTGTGGTCTGTGTGGTTCCCTCTATTTTAAGTAGGGTTTATGGCTGAATAGATTTAAGAGTTCAGAAGTCTTAAATCTCAATCTTGTCTCTTCCACCAAAGTTGCACACGACCCCAGGTGGGAGGTGTGGGGTAGGGAGGGTGTTGTCACCTGTTTTTTGAGGGAATGTCTAATTTTCTGTGCCTAAGTAGCCATGCCTCTCAAAGGCCTTAGTATTCACATGTTGAAAATAATTTCAGCTTAAAACTGAAGACATGTGAAGTCTTTGAAACCAGATGTCTCACATGTTCCAGAATGCAAAAGCCGCTTTTGAAACATTTTCATTTATCCATGCCTCAGTTTCGCCCAGATACTTGCAGAATGAGATGGAATCTACGATGGGAGAGTAAGAGGGACACGAATTTATTAATATCTGTGAGGTACTTTGAATATGCGAATGACAGTAATTATTACCGTGTGCTTTTCCATTCTAAGGGCTCAACAAACATTCGGCAATGGGACAGACAGAGGTCCCTGTACCACACTGTGACACAATTGCAATGACTTTTCTGCAAGGTGTAGGGTCTGATTCATTCCAGTGACTTTGGGAGCAGTGTAGTGGAGTCAGGGACACTCGTAGAGTAGAAAGGTGGAAAATGAAAGGCTGAAAACCGTAAGTTCACCTGAATCCAGGAGCTCTCTTCAGGATTCTGCCTACCTTAATCCAACAGACCTTTGCTAAATATAAACGGCATCTCCAAGGGGCAAACACAAAACCAGCAAGGTACAGAGCATTATGAGATTGGTTTGGGGAAATAACCCTGATATAGGTCCTAGACATAGCTCTGATCATAAAACTCAGGAGAATATTGGAAAAACTTTTCTTCTTCCTTTTTAAATTGATTGAATCCCCAGATACTGCTTTAATTATTCACGCTCATGATGCGGTATTTTGTTCAGCAGTTTCTGAGAAGCCAGCACCACAGTATGCTCACCGATTGTTACTGTCATCATAAACTTTCCCACCATCTTTCGTCTTATGTAAATTTAATTCCAAACACACCACTTCATGCTTTATTATCTCATAACAGCAATTGCATTTGGCCCTTTGATTCATCTGTGGAGAATGCATTATGAAGCAAAGCATAAACATCATAAAATGGTTAGTTCATGGGGCTTCTAATTTCAGGAACATCACAATATGCTAATTCGTAGTCTTCATAGTAGGAAAAAAAATATATTTCAGTGGATGTCGTGAGGGTAAATCCCTGCTCTCATCCTTCACTTGGAAAATGCTGCAGCTTAAAGAAACTTAAAAGCTCTAATAAAACTTAGAGCAAACCAACTTGCTGGAGGGTTCATCTACACTTCAGTGTATTCTGAGTTAAAAAAAAAAGTAAAGAGTCTTCAAAATAGTCTAGATGGGAAGTAATGAAAGAACAGGTTGCATTTTCTTCTCTTTTACCTGCCATATATTACGGGCTGCAGTTGTTTTCTCACTGGTGTAGTTAATTTTAAAGAGTGGTGAAGCTGCCCCTCCAGGGTAATTTCCTAATTGTAATGGTGCTGAACCACAGCAAAATCAACACAATTTAAGTGTGTATGGCTCTGGGAAGAGACAAGCCAGCCTGTTTGGGCAGAAGCCGGAGGGGTCTGTGTGCAGGTTCAGTGGGGAGTGTACGGCACAGGCAGGAAAGCTGGGCTGCGAGACAACAGAGTGTGTTGAGTAGAGAAAATATGAACTACGCTGCTTACAACCCCCACTCCTGCTAAAGATGGAGGAGGCACACATTGCTTTTTCACTTGCTGATATGTATGTGTGAAAACTTCATCCACAGATGTTGCTATATCCATTTGTCCCTATTTACAAGTATAATTCATCTTGAAGACTCATGGACTGGGCAGATACATAGATTTATTTTGGCTTGTATTTAACACCATAAGTAGCAGAAAAAGTTCAGACAAAATTTCCCAACTGTGGGGTGTGCCTGTGTGAAAGAACCAGAGGACTGGGGCAGACTGGGAAGCTGCGCAGGCTGTTTCTGGGCAGACCTACTTGCACCACCTGCACTTACACAGCAGATCAATAGGTCTTAGTGCCTTGTTAGAATTTATGAAGCGATCTTTGCAGAAGACAATTTCCTTTTCAGCATTTCTCAGCTTACTGAATACTACTTTTTAAATTTCTCACCTATTTGCCTTTAATTCCCCTCTCTCCGTATTTTAACAAATATATTGTGGTGTTTGTCGTTCTTTGTATCTTTCCAGCAGAACGTGAGGTCATTTCTGAGATCATAAAAAGCTCTGTGTCCATTGAACGGCTCAGTGCCGTTCGAGTGCCAGGGAGCTCGCTGCCCTTCGGGGCTCTGAAGGAGCAGCCCCCCCTGACACTCTGGTGTCTCTGTTGGTCATCACCGGCCCCATGAGCTGTGTGTAAGAGCTGCGGGCAGGGTGCGAGTAAAGTCCAGGCAACCTCCGTACATACACGAGAGCGTAGGACGCATACGCTACGGAGGTTGCACTTTGGTTCTGTTTGCCATGTGTCTCTGTAGGTGGTGGGCGATTTGGGGCCTAAAGATGGTGCAGAAGCAGCAAAGAACTTGCTAGCTTCTGCTTTTCATGTCCATTAATTAGAAAAGTTTTCTAAAATAAGGATTCAATCATCTTGTTACATAATAAAATTTGTCAGGTATCCTTGTCTCACCTTCCATGCCTGGTAAATAGCACAGCAAGTTCAGCCTGCTGACGTCTGTATGCATGTGGTCCTTTCAAAAACAAAAAAAGCAGGTTCACCTACTCAGTTTATATTTCTGGTAGTCTAAATGTGAAGTAAACTGCTCTTAGCCATAATTTTCAACAATAAAACCAGCATTGTTTTGTAGCACATGCTCAGATTTACTGGAAAAGTCATGAAGCTAGATTATCACCTGGGGCAATTGCAACCTACTGTTGCTAGGGTGCACAGACATACATTGGTTTATGTTAGCGAGGATATAGTTCGTTGTCTCTCAAGATTGTTTGTGCAGCAGAGCTATTGTATTCTTCGGTAGGTATTCTGATAAAAGTGCATCTACTCCTGCTATTCTGCAGCCAGTTGTAATTATATATGTATGTAGGAAAAGATTGGCTGCTCCTTTTTTTTTTTTAAGTTGAGACGATAGCAATTGAATAGGGAAGAGATGGAATCCCCCACCCAGTACAGGCAATGCTATTGTTTGAAATTTTGGATCATGCTTGCTTAGGATCAGAACATTTCTTTGTGTAATGTGGCAACCTTGATTTTTGTCCTGGCTATCAAAACTGTTGAGTTTGTGATTTTATTCTCTGCAAATCATCATCAGTATTTACTGTTAGATAAATAATTTAGATATGTTACTTTTATGAAGACTCGAAGGAAAATTGAGTCTGTATCTCCGATGCCAGCAGAGAGTTTGTAAATTGTGTTGGGATGGAGTTTCTAAAATCCGATCAGTGCTGTAGATTATTTTATATATGAATGGAAAGGAAGTACGGTGTATTTATTGCAAGGTGCATTTAAATTTTCAAACCTGTAGGTAAACGTTAGCTTCTTAATATTAATAACATTGCATTGGTAGGAAAACAAACATGCTCACCTTGTGTTTTTTATATTTTCTTTAATTTTGGATATTACAAACAACATAGGCATGGAAAGCTGTAATAGCCCATGATTTCTAATATTGGGTAAAGCACAAATATAAAATATACTTGAAGCTCAGCTCTAAGTAGATTATAAACATTTAATATAGAATGTTATCATAATATTCAGAGCACCAAATTGCAGACTTCTGTCACCCACTTTCAGGCATGCTTCTGAAGATCATAGTTAATTCTGCTGATTTATGGTAATGCTGTAGCACTATCATATGCAGCATCAGAAACCACTAACAAGCTTAGTATAAGCTTGGACTGAAATGGTTTGAGGTTTAAATTTCTGTAACGATTATAAACTAGAGGGAGTGAAATCCCACTTCAGCAAAAAAATAAAAGTGCCTTGTTACAATTCAATATTGCATCCTCTCTCTCTCCCCCTCTCATTCCAACCCCCCTTACTTTCTCTTCTCTTCTCTCTTTAGCTTCTCTGAGGAGCCATATTTGAGAAAAGTAATTTTAAATTGTGACTGGCATTTTTAAATTTAAAAATAATCCTTTTTGTATGGTAATGCGCTTTATAATTAGGAGACACAATGTTAGCATTTATTGGAAGTAGAAAAAAAGCTAGGCTGAAAAGTATTAAAATCAACTAGATTTTTTTTGCCCATTTCACTTGAAATGATAGCTATTTATAAACCAAATCTGATGACTTTGCTAACCCTTCCCATAAACATTTTAATAAGATATGTCAGATTTGACTGTCTCAGAGATACTACAGTACTGCAATTACTAGAAAATCTGTCTCAAAACTCACTCTGAACTTAGGGTTAGTGTGAAGCTCATGAAGGTGTGCAAAGATAAAACATTATGAACCAGAACTTTAAAGGATGTAAATCACGGTGCACTTGCTGCATAATGAAATCAAAGGAACTACAGTAACTTGCAGTTATTGAGAATCTACCATTCACACCCTGGGCTCCTCTCTCTCCTGTGCCTTTGTGAGAGCCGTGCTCAGGAGCCATTTCTGGCAAATGGCTGACAATATACTACAAATCAAGGACTTCAGGAACCTTGTCATTGATTTAGGCAACATATTGCCGTTTTCAAATTGTAGATTCCCTACTCCCATCAGCCAAAATTGCTTTTTCTCCCTTTAGCCACATGAAAATGTAAAAACTGATGAAGATTTTGCAAGGATTTGAAATGTTCACTTTCTGGTCATCAGATTTGGTAGCAACAATCAAATAATGATATCTGAGTATCAAATCATAAAGAAAGCTGGTTTTAAAAGTCACCTCAATTTGGGCAAGTAGAAACATTACAGCCCACCTTGGCCACCCCTCCTGCCCCCCAGTGCTGTCATTCATCAAAATTAAGGTCAAGCAAACAATGCAAGGAAAACAGGTACATTTTTTTGGGGTTTTTTTGCAAAATTTGTGCAGAACTGATTGTTCTCCCTTGGTGCAAGCTGTTTGATTTTGTAGAGTTCTGTTACTTGTTTCTCCTCTATTAGAAAACAAACCATGATGAAGCATCGATGAAAACTTTATGACTTTGGGCAATGTTCAGATATACCTGTTGACTTCAATGGAACTAGGAAGTTTTTTAAGGCAAACAAAAGTTTGCTACCCATTTTTTGTAATTTATTGAAGCTGAGCCACATCTTGTTTACAGTAATCATGGTTGTCCCTCCATATTGCCTTTTTTATCCCAAATTCTTAAAAATAAGAATAATGATTTAAACAAAACTCCTAATTGTTTTCCCTAGCACCTTTTCCCCAAGAAAGCTCTATAGAATATGTCATCTGAATCCAACAGCAGCAGGACGTGGCACACTAGTTGATTGTATGCTGATGAGTTTTACCTTCATCATGGGGAAACTGGTGCTGCCACCAAACGCATCACACAGAGTCACAGGTTCACATACTGAGCACATCCCCCATTTAGAGAAGCACATGAGATCCACCAGCTTTCTGTTGAAAAGCTGAGAAAGGGAATCAGCTCTTCTGGGATCTGAACCTGTGTTTTCAAGTTGTTCAGCTGTTTTGCACCTGCTGCCAAGGCTCCTGATGTGGCCAATGGTCAAAGCTTTTTACTGTAAAAATGGATCTAACTGGTTCTATTGCTTTTTCTCCATCAGCCTAGCAGAGATGTGAAAAGGAAGCCACCAGGTTCGGTAAGATTTGGGAGGGCTCATCATCCGGTGTTGAAATACCAACTCCACATGCTCCAGCTTTCTTTTCAGGATGTCACTCTCCCGCCTCCACACTCACCACCAAACAAACATAGAAATCTACTACTGTTCTCCCCATGCACTCCATTTTCTTCCAATCTGAGAGCTATTTGTGTGTATAATTGAAAATTAGCAGTGCAGCTGTTTGAAGAGAGTAATTTATCACAGCACATTGTTCGCTCCTGACACTTTAGACCTGGCTCTAACAAGGCAGTGGTTGCTGGGGGTTGAGCTGCAGAAAGTGATTCGGCTGTAATGCCGCGTTTCCCCTGCTTTGTTGCTAATTGTAGCCTCTTTTTCTCCATTGAATTGGGAGTTGAGTAAAAGAGCTTGTTTGCTCTGTGCGACGAGGCTGCCAGGGCCGCTTGGGCTATTATCACAAGATACTCTTGATCTTTTGAAAAGCAGGAAATAGAATTTTTCTCCAACAGGGAAAGTAATTTGCGATGCGTCCATTAGTTCTTCATTAAAGCAAGATTAAATTGCACGGCAAATCACATCTGTGTTTGGATGATTAAAGGGTGGCATTTTAGAGGCCAAAACTAATTACTAGCCAAAATGAATGGGAGTGAAAAAACAGTCATGTTTTTACATTAGATAGTGTGGCTTGTAATTAGATTCAAGCTAATTCCACTATTTCTTCTCATTTAATGAGATGAGCCTGTCCTCATCTTTTTCTAGGCCATGCTAACAGCCCCAAATGTATAATTTTGATAATACTGAGAGTTTACTTTATTGAAATTTCTTAGCTACCTGCCACAAGTGACTGTTCTGTCTAGTGGTGCTTCATTATCCATCAACACAAGCTACTGTGCATGGCCCAAGCAAGCATCTCAAGCAATCTCTGTAAGTTTATATGTATATATATTTACATAAGTATTAATTTGTGTGTCTGTATACACACACACATATAATACCTGTGATAGGTGTATATGTTTTTGTTAAAAGAATACAAAAATGTTTGAAAGAGCATTGAAGGAAAGGAAGATAGGTCTTTGCATATCTGGAAAGTACAAATCTCCATGAAAAAATTCCTTTAATTATGGAAATTTGTGGAGGCAGTTGTTCTTCAGGCGTGAGAAGAAGGAGATAAATAGGTGCATCAAGTGGTGAACAGTTGAAGTAACACAGTTATTTCCTAGGTTTAAAAAATGAGTTTCTGGTAGTTGTTATTAGAGCAATAACTCTCAGTAGATGCTTGAAACTGATATGAGATTCCAAATGATATAGTAATTGATTAACATTAGGATATATTCTGTTCCTAAGATGAAAAATTCTTGTTTCTCATAAACAGATGCTGCCAATGAAATGTGGTGCTATTCCTCCTCTTCTTGGGTTCCTAGGCTGAGGAGGAAGTGAAGTATAAAGGGCAAAATTTGGATGAATATGAGGCCCAGAGAACAGGTGTTGTCCCTTGCATCTGCTCCCTGGGGATCCTTGGGAAAGTGATAGTTTGGAGGGATGTTACCTCTTGCATAAAATTCATTGCAGTTACTCCCTGATACAGATGTGGACACGGCTGGGTGTCTGTTCACAGACCTGCAGGGAAACAGAGCGGAGCGGGAGCTGGAGCGGGGCAGGTAGGGAGGAGAAGTGCAGGGACTGCTCCATAGCAGCCTCTGATCCTCACATTTCCAGAGAGATGACTGGAATTTGGGAGTACGCCTGTAGCCAGTTCTTGAAGACTGGAATACTTCTGACTTCCGTGCTCCCAGCTCTATCCCCAGCAGAGCATTCCGGAAGAAGCTTTCAGGAGATCAGGCTCTGGGAGATATGTATAGAACAACACACAAAAGAGCACGACGGAAATCTCCCAGTCAGGAAGACAGACACCTTGAAGACTTTATAATTTAAAGGCCAATTCTGCAAAAGTTTACCATTACTGGCTGCTGATTTCTTTTCATGAGCTTACTGTTGGCATTTCAATACCTTTAACGTAAGCGTATAATCAGGCAATTGCATGGACTTTAGTACCTTCTTCTGAGCACACACTTAACGAATGAGTATGTATTTCCTTTCTCTTCCAGTTCCACAAGTGTTTTTTTAGAAATCACTAATGCCATTCTAAGGGGAATTCGCCTTTGTCCGTGTTTGCCCTATCTTTGTTATTCCCTGAACATTTGCAGTTGGCCACTGTCAGGAGACAGAACTACAGAACGACCTTTGATTCAGTCCAGGATGGCAATTCTTGTGTTCTCAGCACTTCCTGCTGGACTAGTCACTGCGGCTTGCTCCAAGTAGACCATCATGGAGGACTTAGGAAAATGCTATTAACTAATTTATAATGTATATGTACATGTCTATGTAGAGCTGTACTTTCAAAAAACAAATTCTCATTTGAGCCATATCAAGCAGTTCCCACTCCCTGCAAAATTCTCTTCATCTTCAGTGATTTATTAGGGCATTTTTTGCTAACCTTTTGATGCCTTACTGTCTTCTGTGAAAGTTAGGACACTCAACTTTGTGGTTCATTTGTTTGCTGCATTCCTTTTGCTAGATCATCGGTTTATATTCGCTATAGCAGTTTTCCACTGAAAACAGTATTTGTAAGTAAGAACCATGAAGCTGCCTCCAGTGGCAGAATATCACAGCGGTGATTAAGCTCACTTCTGAGTAATTCTTAGACATTTGCTGTTTCTTCTTGAGAAGCAACGATGTATTCCACGATTGCCAGCTTCGTCTAAATTTGCTCTTAACATTTGACAAACTGAATTTTGAATGTAATGCAGAAGTTCTAGCAAAGCAAAAGGTAAGCTTCTTGACTGCAAAGCTGCAAATACACTTACAAAGGAGAGAAATCCCCCTTGATCATAGAGTCCTTTCCTACTTCTTGCTTAGGAACCTTCATACAACTTAGCTATAGGGACTGACTTAATCATATTTTGCCCCTGGAAAGTACTTTTGAGAGATGACTTGTAGTTGCTTCTCTGAGCTTCTAGTTGTTGTTTTCGTCCCATGGAATTTTCATCATTAATTTAATTTTTAAAAATTTTTCTTCCTTTTGTTTTATTAAATCTGATAAGAATGAGATTTTAGTGGCTCAAATCTCTACTATTTATTATTTGTGTTACCTCTGGAAATCAGTTTCTGACTAATGGACACGAAACTTGCAGCTTGGTTTTAAGTATTATTTAATGTCAGTGTAATAATGAGTTACACATGGGACAATTTTAAACAACATTTCAAAGTTATAAGATTATTTTATTACATGTATAACATAATGAATGCTCACTCTACGTTACATCTTATCAAACTGAAAGTCATCTTTCTGCTGCAATATTAAAAAAAAACAGTTGGAAAGCTTGGTATTTTGTGTGTTTTGCCTAAACTACTTTCCCCTACCCTTTATCAGTTTTAGGGACTCGTGCCATTGCACCTGCATTTGAATTCTCTTGATTACAGGGAACCTTGCTTGCTAAAACAATAAGAGAAATGTGTCCATTTATCATTGCTTGTAGCTAGAAGAACTATGACTGACGTTCCTGCAGATATTCTGGCAAGCTAAGAGGCTTCTTACAGCTAATGGGAGTGGCTAAGAATCCATCTGGAGACAGAAGGGTCCTGTTTTGTTGTGAAGACACTTATCTTTTCTAAATTGGGGGTTGCAGATTTCAAAACTTTTTGAGACCTTTGCTGACCTTGAAAGCTTCCTGTGGTAATGGAACCAAAGTCTGCAATAACAAGCCTTAAATTCTGCTTCAAAACCACTTATATATACTGTATTTTTGGCTTCCTAACATGTTTCTTTGCAACAGTATATGCAGCCATGGGTCATGTAGTTTTCTAAACAGTATACTTGAGAATAAAAGATCTGCAGGTTCTTGAGACGTTAGTTTTGGCTGTGGCAGTGGTTCCCAAAGTGTTTTCTACCAAATATCACCCTCAATAGTAATTGGTGTACGTTTTGTTCTTTTGTTCGATCGTTTCCAGACTCCCTGTGACTAGTCTATCAAAATGGTCCCATTCTGGGTGAGTAACAAGCATTCCCACTGTTTGGTTTTTTGTTCGTCTTTCTGGATAAGTAGTAAGCAATAACTTTTGGGCGCAACCATCCAGATAAGTTGTCCAAATAACTTAACTACAGTGAGCTGGACAGCCCAATACAGGATAAAATACAGATATTATTTTCTTTTTTTTTTTTTTTTTTTTTAAATCCATAGGGGATCTATAAAAAATTACAATTAGTTCTGAGACCTAAAAAAATAGTAAAATACCAGATTATATTCCTTCTCCATATATATTAGATAAAGATCAATCTGTCAAATTCTCTAGTTGTTTCTGATTGTTTTCCAGAAAATGAAGCACAGCTGTTAAAATGTTAACACCCCTACATGTCACTGTAGGTATACACATATTATTAATTTTTTCTTTAACATAATTAAAGAAGGCATTACATTTGAGGACCTTATAGTCTAAGAGAGATAAAGAAATACATGCAAGACTACTAGATCACTAGATTTTTTCAAAGATTAGCAATTCACAGTTACCACACTTCTGATGGGGGAGATAACCACTAGCTGAGTGACTACAGTGACTACTTAATCTTCCTGATTATCGTAAGTATTTGTATGATTGTGCCTGTAGGATGGCTAGAAAATTTGTCCATTGCTCAAGAAATACTAGAGGGAAAAGTGAGTTGTGAAGAGGAATTTGTAAGTTTTATGGCCTGCAGCAGAAGGAAAGGCTTTCTGGGCAATGATGAGAGATAGGAAGAAGATAGAATAGATTATGAGAACAGCAGCCTTAGCAAGACTGAGTGAAGATTTAGTTGGAAGCAAGAAGAGGGAGCCAGCATGATATGGCTATCCAGCTAGCACTTGCTTTCATTGATATCGTAAGTGAAATCTCAGGAATAAATTTTATTTGAGGCAGAATAATTTATCTAAGTCATGATCTTGGCATTTGGTGGAGGTGCTATAATTAAAAAAGTTGATCAGATCTTCCAGTAACAAAATCTGTACTATGACAAGTAATATTCAGGTCACACTTCTCCTTTGAAGTTTTAATGGCCACTACAATTTTGTGTTAGTCACTCACTTATGTTTGAAGTGAGCGTGCGAAGCCTTGGCTGTCTCCATTTGTCTATAACTACTTTAGAAGCTTCTGAAGGCACTGAGCTCATAAAACTGCAGGCTTCAAAGAGCTTATTCAAAGATTCCATTCTGCTGCTGCCATTTATCAAAGGCGCACTTTTAAAATATATATCTCTTTATAATAAAATGTTTTTTAAAATATAAACCTGACAGTGGGGATGACTGAAACAAAATCTCCATTGGATTCAATGGCAGCAGTTTAGTTTTAAAGATAACATTCATATTTCTACAAATAATTCTATATTCAAGTTAAGTTGCTAGTATATGGAATCAGAATTAATTTTTTCCTTTTTTTTTCCTTCTGTATCCTAACTTTTTGGAACTTCAGTGTGAGTTTGACCTCGAACTTGAGTTTAACCTTGAAATTTTAAATTTAACCCCATAATGCTAAAATTATTGTCTCTCCTAAAGAAAACAGAAACTCACTGTTGTAGAATTCATCCTATTGGGCAGATACAAACCCAAAGCATTGGAATGTTAAAGCTAAACTGTAATTTATTAAAAAAATAGGACCAGATTTCTGTAATTTATGAGTCCCATGATAGATCTTTCAGAGATCTAGTACATGATGCTGGGTAAATCACATGGCATCAAGTCATTTTATATCCCCTTTAAACAAGAATAATACTTCCCTACATTACATTCTTAGTGGAATACTCTCTTGTCCCATCCAGTTCCCAAAAAAACAGCACCAGACTTTCCATTGATTTTTCTGTTTATTAGATCAGCCCTTTAACTCGTCTTAACTTCTGTAAAGAATTGTGGCCTCATTGCGGGGGAAATTGGTGGTAGATGTCCACAAAATGGTTATGGTATTAACCAGCAATGATTTTAGAAATGCATCGTCGTTATAAAGTGCTCCTACTCCTTCCTTACCCGGACAGCTCAGTCGCTTGTTCTGGTTGCTCCAACAGTGGACATTACAACATCCCCATCTGTTGCCATGGAAATGGCTGTGATTTTGCAAATTCAGCTTTGTGTCTTCACAGTGAAATCACACAGAAAAAGAAAGAAATGGGCAATAGGGGAGAAGCCCTGTTTAAGGACAAAAGCAATTTGATTCTAAATTGAGGCCTGAAACCTTTATCTTCAGTGGGATAACTCCCCATATGAACATGTTTTGAAGTTCCCACTTTTTTGTTGTCGTGTACCTTGTTTCCTTGGTCGCTTTGGGGCCTGATTCAAGTGTCTCGACTCGTTACAGTACAACTAAATAATGATAAAATTATGGTAATGATATTGTAAACATATCTAATAGCATGGGAAATAGCCACCCAAACACAGGTCTTCATTTTCACTGCTGTAATTTATCTACCACCTCAAGCATGCAAGAGCCTGCATTTGGGGCATATTCTATTGATGCACAGGTTGGCTGCATTTTGAAACTGGTTTGCATAACCATCCCAGAGTAATTATTTCATTTTTGCGTTTCTGAAATAATTGGTCTGGTTTGGATAACAATAATTTTTTTCTGAAGTAAAATTAGTATTATTTTAGAATAAAATTCCCTGCAACAGAAAATATACTGGAATACCTAAACGATACCTATCTGGTAGATCCCCTATTAAGAAAAAACTTCAGAATCTGGACTTTTTAAACAAGCGTGTCAAGCATTTCTTCTTGTGCAGTAACACTGTCTCTTAATTTAATAGAGGAATAAATTTGAAGATTGCACTACATCTACCAATCATTGTATTTTAGATGCTAGTTGGCTTTCCAGACTGTTATTTTGAATTTCTGGCTATTCCTGGAATAGACAGCACTGCTTGGAAAAGCATGACTTTGCTAGTGGCCTGCTTTAGAATTAATGCAGCTGACAATCAATAAAAATTAGCATTGATGCTATTTGATAAATATATACATTCCATGGTCTCTCCAGTCCTGAAATATGAGGGTAAATTATGGGCTTGCTGGGAGTGTTGTACAAAATTCTGTTTTCATCTTGGTAGTACCATTTAGGGAGACCAACATGATAATACACCTAAAGTTTTAGACTGGAATTGTGTTTAAATAGTTTACCTTTGTGTGGAGGTGGAGATGACTGATTATTTTTTGCTGGATAGACAAAACTAAGTTCTGTAAGTGTTACAGTCTTGCCTTTGAAATAATTTTGACAGACTACTGGAACTCCAGGCCTTTTGGACCCTAGCACTTTTTTGAAACTTCTTGTTTAAACCTCAAGATAGCTGGAACATGGCATTGGAAGATGTCCCCCACAACAGTAGGTAACCATAGATAGAGTTCACAGAATATCCACTGAGAACGTGGACAAACCTAGACACACACTAAGACCGTATATTGTTAAAATCAGACATTTAGTTCAAAATCCGAAGTGTCAGATACTGCAATAAACCAGGAAAGGCCTTTTGGAGACCAGCAGTGCATTGCAGTGGATACTGACCCACCCCACCATCCTGCTTAATGTTCAGCTTTGCTCTTCTCTGTGAGACAACCCCGACAGTAAAACCCAAAGATGTGCAATTCTGATACCTCTGGGATACAAGCTGTGACTAGTTACTTTGATGAAAAATCTTAGGTGGAATTTATCATCTATTTATTGTAGAATAAGATCTACAGGGGGTTTGTTGATAAAGTGAGACTTGATTACCAACATTTCCTCAGATCTCCATGTAGTTGCTGTCTAAGGTTGGAGATGTGTGTATCCCATAACTGTACACTCTTTAAAGTTCTCCAAAGGCCTGAAGTTCTGCCTAAAGTTCAGCCTGGGCACTATGCTACCTCAGAGGTACAACAAGGGGAGCACATGGGCTGGTTCCTTCTGCGGAGGCTGTTGCGGTTTAGACATTTATGAAGCCAGAGGAAGGATGGATGATTGTGATTCTTTAGTTCAGTGGTTATGTTTCAACTCATTGCAGCCACTGTCTTTATCAGCTATCAGGCCTGGGCTAAAGCACTGAAGTAAACCCAGAGATGGGAATTGGGACATTTTTTTTTGCTGTTCAGTGGTTTTTAAAGGGAATGTATTTCAAGAATCCTTTGATCAACAATATTACTTGGCAAAAATACTTATTCTTTGTAATAAAATCCTGAATAAGATTATTGATCATTATGGTTCAGACATAGCTAATGAATCTATATAAGGTGAGACTGATCAGACCAAATGCTTATGGTAGAAAGAACAGAGGCCAAAACAGTTATTGCAGTAAATGGACTAAATAGTTTGAGAGCTACTGAAAAAGTGTTCTTTCCAAATGCTAGAATTTGCAGTTACAGGAACTGTATTCATTAGAAATATATACCTTGGCACAACAACGGAGAACAGAGCTAGCAAAAGGTTCAAAAGAAGGACAAATTGGTTTTCATAAATGTAGGACAACTGTAAAATATTTCAAAACTGCTCCATGAAAAGGGATGCGATAGTGTGTCTAGCTAAGCTGGCATAATTGTATTAAACCTCAGATTAAATTTTGCTGTGTCTATTTCAAACCCAAAGGCAGGGATATGCACTGAAGAGCTTGTCTCTCCCATTTATAGCATTTGGTCTCATAAATTGTATTACCTTTCTCCACTTCATATGACTTGCTTATATAATGCAGACATGCACCACTCAGGAAAAACTGTCAAGGTATAAGAGCAAACACAAATACATGAACAAACAGCTTGAGGACAAAGCTGTGATCACATGGGAGCAGTTCTCTCTGAGGCGCTAAATACATTTTCAAAGCAGGATTTTGTTCCTGATTAGTTCCTGGATGTAAATTTCAAAATAAATATTGGTATTCAGTGAAAGATAATTACTAGAGGCATTATGCGCCTGACCACTTACTGTCAAAAGCAAAAGCTATGCTTGTTTGATAATGTAAACAGAATAGGAACTCATGTCTGAACCATTGTGAATCACATTATAAGAAGATGAAAATAGCACTTGAAACAATGCAACAGGGATCCCATGTGAATTGAGATTGAAGAGCAGGCTGCAGAATCTATCGTGTATTGGGTAGACCTTGTCTGCTGATCAGGATTCAAATGCTTTTCTTAAATCTCTTAAGCACTTTGTTAAGTTCTTCATGTGCTTTTAGCAAAAGGTAACACATTGATATAAATTCCATTGTGCTGATTTGTTCACACCAGAAGAAAGCTAAGTGGTTAAAAGAATAGTTACTGAATAAATTCAGACATCTACTAAGGTAATAATAAAATCACTGTTGAAAAAACAAGATGAGGATCCAAAGATAGTGGCAGATACTATGAATGCATTCTGAAATGCAGAAGTATTGTTATTTCAGTGAAAAAAAGCCATTAGTTTGAGTAGAATCAACTTAGTAAAGGAGGTTCAGATGCGTTACATCCATTCTTAGTAGATACCTCTTTCCAAATTTCCTCTTTAGGCTCAACCCAGCCCAGCAGTTAAAATGCCATAATCTGAATCTTTAGGATTCTAGAAGAGGAATAAATAATTACCTCTGGACTGCTTATCTGAAGTAAAACTAATGAGGCCCATACTTTGAGAGGCAGACTATACTACACATAACAGGGACTACATGTCAGAAAAGGATTAACTATACCAAGTATACAGAAGTTTTATTCACTGGCAAACTCATCAGAGCACTGAAAGGAAGGGAGATGCACACAAGGTGAGCCTTCAAGAAGGACCATTACCTGGTGAGGTACTTGGGCAATGACCATTCGCATGTTCCACTCAGGCTAGAGGACGTATGACCGATACGCTACAAGGAGCATTGGCACAGGAAAAAACCTTATGGAAGCTACAGAAACAAATTCTTGATTATTTTTTAAGTCCAACAAAGCACAAAAAAACCTCAAGAAGCTTATACAGGTTGAATCATTCTGCTGGATGATCAGCCAGTTATGCAATCTTCTGATCCATTCTCATTTAAAATCTTGAGTTATAAGAGAATATGCTGAATAACAAAGGCTTATAGTAATTTGGCCAGGATGGGATTCCATGCAAGTTCATAGATAATGGTTTACAAGTCACAACTGCCTCATTTTTGTTTTTCTTTGTTATATCGGTGGAAGTATAATACTCTCTAGCTTTTATGGTCACAAGTAGTAGAAGAAAAATCAGCATAAATACCAGAGAAACTGATTTTTAAAAAATACAAAGTATCAACAACTTAATACCATTTTCTTAAACTGAGAGTGTCACGTATTAGAATTACCAGATCTGAGACTTAGAGGCCAAAGGAAAAATGTTGCCAGTGCCTAACAAATGCAAGAGGTCCCCAAGTGATTGTCACCACAGACCAAACAAAACACGATAACAAATGACCCCTATTTCAAACTGAAAAAAAGAGATACATTTCCAACAGTGGTTGCTAACCCAGGAAGATAACATATAGTCCGTTCTCATAAAAGCCATGTAGTATCATTCACCCTGGGTCAATTTAACAGGAAGAATCGAAGCTCTTTCAACAAAACTCAGAGTAGTCTACACAAATATAGACAGTATGAGCAAGAGGTTAGAATAGCTACTGAAGTAGTGATTATGTAGTGCTTTTTCTTTTTTTTTTCTT
>VWYH01006611.1:481940-561345 GCA_013399365.1 Pampusana beccarii | reverse complement strand
ATATGACAAGGAGTAATGGTTTTCAATTAAAGGAGGAGATATTCAGGCTAGACATGAAGAAGAAATTTTTTACAGCAAGGGTGGTATAGTAACGAAATAGGTTGTCCAAATATGCCATTCCTGGAAAAATTCAAGGTCAGGCTGGACAGGACTTTGAGCAACCTGATCTAGTTGAAGATGTCCCTGCTCATGGTAGTGGGGTTGGACTAGATGACCTTTGAAGGTCCCTTCCAAACCAAACTGTTCTAAGATTCTATTATTCTACGATTAATAACAGAAAGGAAATTATGAAATCATATTGCTGTCACCAATTTCCAAGAAGAAAGCAATATTATGACAATCATCAAATCAAGCTTTCTTCATCAATGTATTTCATTTTAATATTATATCTCTTGTTATTGCTAGAGAATACACTTTTCACTTTTAATTTTTCAGTTTTCTACTATTAGCATGATATCAATCTATACTTACAACAACAAATATTATGTATGTGCCATGCTGGGATATGGCCATTTCTCAGCAGGTCAAAGCAATATCTCAGCAAGGAACTTAGAATATCTTATTCTTTAGTATTATAAGTATTTTTCATTTGCCATTAGGAGACAATTCCACATTTTGTTAATACGAATATTAATGACTAACACTAGCTTTTGTGCCAGAATACTTGCATGAATGCAGGTTTTTTACAAGTGACTTTTTTTCCTTCTCACAGATTTTTGCAATTTTCTTTTCTTCTTACTCAGAGATTTAATCCATTTGGAACTCACAGAATTTTTACACCAAGAGAAATTAATTCTGTGAACATGCAAAAGCTGAAATTTTGGGCAACTTCATCAGGGTGCTGACACTGACTTTTGGTGTATCTTTGAATCAGCCTTCTTTATGTTTCCTACAACCTATTGGCAAAACTTGCCCAGCACACAAGGCTGAGTTTAGAACCTGGCAGAACAAGATCACGTTCTCCAGTTCCTTCAAGGAAAAGCCAAGATATAGGAACTCAGAGAATACAGACCTATTTTATCTCTCATATCTATTGGCATTACCTCAAGACACCTTAGTAAACATTGTGCTCATACGTTTCCAGCATTGCAGGTGTACAATTTTGGTTTTCCTAGCAATATGTGTAAATAATCTTGTAGAAAAAATGTCCATCTGGTACAACAGTAAGGAAATAACTCCTAACTTTTCGACCTTCAATACAATCTACATGCTCTTTAACTTTTATATAGTCTGCTGTACTTGGGCAGTTGGAGGACATTCCTAAGCTGCTGAAACATACTTCCATTAGCGCCAGTCAGACACACTCATGCTCTCATGTTGCAGCATCTGAAATGTCCTGGTTAGACACTATGCACAGTTTTATTAAGTACTTGTAATGTTACTAGATATATTTCCTACTTTCTCTTACTGACACTGAGTAGTTATTTTCCTCCTAGTACAAAATTTCTATTTTCTTGCCTTAACTATGTTGTTGATAAAATTATTCAGCAAAACATCTTACAGAACACTCGCTTGAGCACTGCAGCTTGGCAAGTGGTAAATGATTTGTAGGAGTGAAAATCTTACAACATCATTTCAAAGACCGAGCAGTTAGACAAACATTATCACAAATAAAAAGAAAAATATAAAAGAGAAAGGCTATATAATAACACTAATACTTTACTTTTTAAAACTCTCTCATGAAGGCCTCTGTTTAAGTTTTATTTTCTTTAAAGGAAAGTTGGTTTAGCCAGTTATTTTACCACACTGTAAATTAGAAAAACAGTCCCCTTCCATGGAACTCAGAACTTTTCAGCCTTTTCAGGCAGTAAATAACAGTTTGTATTGTGTTATCTGGAGAAATAAAATATTATGCTTTCAGATTTTTGTATTCAGCTGCAGATTTGCACTGGGTTTAATACCTCTTTATTTTCCATGTAAATGGATTTTCAAAATTGTTTCTGTGGAAAAGTGAAGGCATTTTTTTCTATTTTTCCACTTAATGTCATTGAGATGGCATTTGAGTGAATTATGAAAAATCAGGGACCTGAAAGCTGCGGCCCTGCTGAAGTCCATTGTATAGTCAGAAGCAATTTCTGCAGAACAATGAGAGAAAATCCGATAGATCTGGAAACGTGCACAGGGAAAGTAGCAGTTCTTTGTTATACTAATAATCTAGTTCTCATTTTCATCTTAATTCTTCATATTTTGTTGTGTTTTCCCCTCTAACAGAAGCAGCTACAGTATGAAAAATACCCACTAGCACAGACATTTTCAGATAGTTTCCACCATACTTATATTCCAGTTTCCTGGAGTTTGTTACAGCAGAAAGTTAAATCCATTTCCCCAATTTTTGGAATGGCAGTGACTAAGCATGTCTTTTGCTATTAAGAGAAAATAAGTGAAACAACAGGTCCAGTTCAGCCAAAGCATTCAGTTTCTAATTCTTACAAAACTAATTCCCACTGAAATCAAGGATAGCTGGACATGGAAAAAGCTTTGTGGTCTGGAGCCTTTATTGTCTTATTTACATAACCAAACACAACTACCGTAGACTTCATAGCAAAAAGGCTGTGGCTATTAAAATCTGCCTCTTGAAAGACCTAAGTGTTTACTGATTTTGTGTCATGGATATTATAACACAGCAAACGACTGGAAAAACAGGGCAATTAAAGCTGTAAATAACAACCAAAACCTCAATCATTTGATTTTTACTGGAAGAAAAGGACTGGTTTTTTAATTGTCAGTATATAATATAAGTCATACGTATTGATTATTTCTGGATTTGTTATTTTTAAGAAGGAAAGCAAGATTTTATTTCTGAATTGCAAGCATGATGAATTAAATATATGGCTATTGAACAGAGTTTCCATATGAACCAGAATCACCTCACTCACATAAAACAGAAAAAGAGGAAAAGTTAGCAGATTCATCAGCCACATGAATATTTGCAATTTCTGAAAACAGACTGTCTTCTCCTGTTGTTAAACTTCAAAAGAATCTGAGCCTGGGCAATGCAAAAGACTGTTGTGTAGTGTCAGAATGAGGCTGCTGGAGGCTAGTAGAGAAAGACACAGACAACAACCAAGTTTCAAGATTTCTAACTTGTGTTGTCTTGAAATCTGTCACTGCCAACTTAGCAGTGCCAGCTCATACACTTGGTTTCACTTCAAAATGCACAACTAAGTCCCAGAAGCTGCTTAACTTGTATTGTTGACATATGTCTAGCGAAGTAAGGAGGAGAGAGCATTGGTCACACATAAGTTAGCAGTCTTCTTTTGGATATGTATTTTCTGCGTGAAAACTACAAGTAGGTTTGTAGTTTCATTCTGAGGGTATTAGTAGGACTACAATATCTTGGCACCTTCAGGGAGGCTGCAATTCTCAGTCACCAGAAACTCATTCCAAATTTATTTATTTTTGCGTCTCTCTATGGATTTCCTTCTACAACTTTGAAAGTTTGCAGTCATCTGAAAGTCATATGGTAAAATAATTTCAGTGTCTTCAGAATATATTTATTTTCCCTGTGTCAACGAGTGTGACTGAAGAAAATAAAGAATTTGCAAATACTGCAAGTAGAAAGGTAAACACTGAATGTACCACCACGAAAATCAAGCAGACTGGTTGAGAAAGGCTATGGCAAGTTGAAAGCGATCATCAAAACCTTGTAAAAGTGTTCTAAAGTATCATATCGGGAAACCAAAGAGAGAAAAAAAAAAATTGTAACCTATGAAAATCCTGAGTATTCTCTTCGTGCTTTCAAGACTCCTAGCATTATGTCATCTCAGCACTGTGCTAATTAAAACTTCCTGAGGTTTTACAAACAACCAGACACCGGTTTGTCACATTTTCTTAAAAATTCTTTGGGACTGACAGGTTTAATATCCCAGGAACAAATGAGGTGCTTGCAGAGCTCTTACAGGAAAAGCCTCAGTAATTCTACTCTTTTGGCTTCAGGGACAGTCTGAGAACAGCTTATTTTAGGAAGCATGTTGAGTGTCCCTACCTCAGTATCCAGCAGTTAGAGCTATTCCTTTCATAGCTAGAAACTTTATATTAATCTCTCAAAGAGCTGAACGCAAAGAACTTCAGAAAAGTGTTCCTTGTCATTGTCCATCTGGATTTCAGATCAACAAATGGGTGTCTCCAGCTAGTAGCTATGATCTCATCAGAATACAGCATGAGAAATGGCTTCAGAAATAGTTAACTCTAAAAATCATTAGCCTTGGTCATGCAGAGAAAATATTATACATCACATAATAGTCATGACACTCGTCTCACAAACATTGTACCTTTTAGGGATGTTTTCTGTGAAGAAAAAGAGAATAGAAGTAAAGATTCGTATTTTTTAACTAAGGAAGACCAAAAAGAAAAAAGAAAGAGTTTCATGTTTGTAAACCGTGCCAGAGAACAACCATTTCTCACCTATGTAAACCTAGAAACTGTGATCTGTGCCTCTTCAAGACACAATTATTAAAATACATTACTGTAATACTGCCTTCTGTTCCCAGTTCAGAAACACAAACTAGTACAGAAAGCAGAGTCTGCCCCTGGATACTTTCAGTTACACTAGCTGCAACCTAAAGATCCTCTAAAATTCATAAAAGCCAACCATTGCTCTTCAGTGTGAATTTCAGATCCTGCTTTCTGAGATGCTGTGTACACACCCTCTGATATGCTGCAGTGACTAAGGTAAGTCATGGTAATGTACCTTCAGGTAGTGTAAATAGATGAATATTTTGGCTTTAATTATTCAAGTTTTGCTTTCTAAAATTTCTCTACTGCTATGATATTTAGAGGAAAGAAAGCAGGAACACGGTCTAATAAAATAAAATTTAATTTTTAAAAAAAGTAAAAAGACAACTTCCAAATAGGTCATCATCATCTCGAATTCTGTTTAGATCTATGGTGTATTACAGGTAAAACTGCAGGTTTTGTACAAACATATATACATTGTATTCATCTGTGGTGTAGAAAGTGACAAGCTATGTCACTCAAGTCCTGCTAAAAAGTGAGGTGATTTGTAGTGGTTGGCTATGCAAAGAACTGGTAGATACCTATCCTAAATTCTGCTCTGTTAAGTACATTTTGGTCTAGAAAGTGAGCTCCATGCCACATTTTTATTTTTCTTTTAGTGAAGTCTTGGCTGTCCAAGGCTGGTTTTGGTTTGGTTTGATGTTCTGCTGAAAGACTATTAATCTTGTCTTTAATGCAAAGCAACCATCTAACACTATCCTGAAACTTGGTTTTGGTTCTTATCAGAGCTCCTAACGTAAGGTTTATGGGCTGAAAAATGAAATGCCTTTTGCAGACAACATAAAAACTACCCTAGCTCGTAAATCTCATTAAGGTAAGCACTACTAGAGTAATGCTGTACATGGCCATTGGGCATCCATCACAAGCACCTATGGAGCACAGCAATCAGAAAATGAATCCAAAAAGCCTGCTGTCTATACAGCTGTTTGGACATCCCTGGCGTTATCTCTAGTGAAAGAGTTCATGCTACTTTTGCATGTGTCTCAGTCAATAAGATAGAATACAGACCATAACTTTTAAGCCAGACTAAATTCATAGTCACTATGACATTCACTGTTTTTCACTAAGTTGTCTGTATTTCATGATACTAAATACTCACAGTATACTTCAACAGTTTGATAGTAGGAATGTAAATGCCTCAAGAAGATCAAAAGCCTTGATATTTTGTCATTTAAGTAGCTCTGTAAGGTATACTTTTAACGTGGAAAAATCTCTGCAATTTATTGTTAGAACTCTACATGCTTCTAAAGCAAAAGCACTTTTTCCTCCTGTTGATATACACTGGTGATCATTGGTCATATTTTTTTAATGTATTTATCTTGCAGACAAGTTGAGACTCAAATCTCATTTTATTTTGCTGACACACACTTAATGGGTTCTACTGGAGTTAAGAAAACATGTATTTAGAGGTTTAGGGAAAAATCTGCAAAAGACAGTCTGTTATTGGTGTTACTAGTTCTTTTTCATCAGGCATATTCTTGATACATACATACAGGGCAAGAAAGTTCACTTAACAGTCTTCCGTTATCATATTGGCGCTATAAAGTGCTGAAGTATATTCTCCAGGAAAATCTAAATCCTTTAAATGAGCTGAACAATCTGCTACCTCACAACAAAACCCTCAGAGTGTCTGATTTCCTGGATAAATTGTGGTTTCTGGCAAAGCAGCTGAAGAAAAGACTCCCTAGCCAGAAACAGAAATTAAAAAAAAACAAAAAAAACAAACAAAAAAAGAAGTATTTATTTTAAAGGTATTTATTAATCTATTCTTGGAAAAATTTTAAGAATATAATTAAGTGACTATATTTCTCATGGAGAATAGTGTTCTCTTGAAACGGTTTAAGGGCATTCTATGCTGAGGACAAAAGGACATCAAGAAGTAATATGGCTGTTTCCTTCCCTCCCATCCATTCACATAAACAGCCATGTGGCCCAGATTCAGGCTCTAGGAAAGTCAGGAGGAGCCCTTCCGCAGACCAAAACCAGATTTGAATCCTAGGTGTTATCTCACTAAATCAGAAGATGAAAGAAAGTATATGAATCACCTACTAGATAGACGTTGAAAGGTTTTCACCCATTAGATTTTATGCTAATTTCTAAGAAGTAAAAATAAAGCCCTTAAACATTAATTTCCTTGTCCTTAATTAAACACAACAGTCATCTTGTTGCAATAATCCTCAGTATGCTTGTTACCAGCATAAATGTAATTCTCTTCCTAAATTCTGAGATCTAACGAATCTCCGAAATCTAACCATAGTCTTGTGCTGTTTCCTTTCATCACTTGCAAATTTGCAAACTGTTGTTTTGAACAAAACTACTCACCTAATTAGTCATCTATTTATGTTTGTTGCTGTGTCCTACCCATTCCAAGTTCTGTCTCTGTATCAGCAAATTCTATGTATTCATAGAATCATTCCAGTTGGAAGAGACCTTCAAGATCATCAAGTCCATCCATAACCTAACTCTAGCACTAAACCGTGTCCCTAAAACCCTCGTCTAAATGCCTTTTAAATACCTTCAGAGGTGGTGACCCCACCACTTCCCTGGGCAGCCTGTTCCACTGCTTTACAGCCCTCTGTGTGAAGAATTCTTTCCTGATATCCAATCTAACCCCCCCCTGGCACAACTTGAGGCCACTTCCTCTTGTCTTGTCACTTGCTACTTGTGACAAGAGACCAACACCCTCCATGCTACAACCTCCTTTCAGGCAGTTGTAGACAGCAATAATGTCCCTGCTCAGCCTCCTTTTCTCAAGGTTAAACAGCCCCAGTTGCCTCAGGGCAAAGGCTGAATTATTTAATATTTTGTTTAGTAGCTAAAGAACATATTTATTTGTATTCACAGGGAGTCTACTGTGGGGATTTTGTTGTTGTTGTTGTTTGATTTGGTTTGGGTTGGGTTTCGTTTGGGTTTTTGTTGTTTTCTTTTATGTTGGGTTTTTTGGTTTGGTTTGGTTTTGGTTTTCCAGTTTGGTCACAGTGAAAAACTATTGCATCAGAAAGCTGGTCTTCACATGCAGAAAAATGCCCAGATCCTTGAAGGTAACTAAATGAAAACCTGAAAACAATGGTTATTAGATTAATAAAACCAGTCAGGTCATAAAACATAGTAATTTAGTGTCTTATTGTAACTCACAACCTAAGGAGGTTTGTATGTTTGCACTTCTGTTCTGTTTCGCATGTTGCCATCAACTACTTTTTACTTCATCGGCTAATAAGACTTAAAAATATTTCTTAATTACTGCACTCCGAGTTAGTGCTTCTGCTGCATTGTCAGATCTAGTAAGCCCCTCTTCACTTTTCTCTTCCTTCTAGCAACTGTGAATATTACATTAAACTGTCACACCAAAAATCCATTTTCAAGTCTACCATATTTCACAGTATCCAGCAGTCATGCAGGAAGAGAATACAGGAAATTGTGACAACAGCTCTTCCAGCTCCAGTAACTGGAGATATAGGAGTTCTAGTCCAAGGATTACACTCAGGACTGTCATGTTAGAAGTCACTAGCGAAGCTAACTCTTTTGTAAACCAGATGGGTCACAACAGAGATAATAAATAATTATACATTACTGTGAAAAATAATTCCTTTCTGTCTCATAAATGGCTGTTAGTTGATCATAACTCTTTTACTGTTACACATCATAAAATTATACCCTATATACTTTTAAATAGATTTTCTATTGCTTATTCATGTCATTTCTGTTATTCATAGATCTTTTGAACTGTCAGAAGCCCCAGCCAGTGTATTCTGGTTCTCAGTTAACACTAACTCAACAAAAGTTCAGAAATTCTAGCTCGCATCACTTGCAGTGTCCAGAATTTCCTGCTCTCCACACATCTAATCTCTCCTATCTGAAATCGATTCCAAGGAAGAATAAAAAAAAAGTAAAGAAATTACAGGTCTATGAGACAACAAATTCATGCCAACAACATATGAATGATAATGAAAGACAAAGGAAAATATGTCCTGTGAGAAGATAGTTTAAGTAACTTATTTATTCGGTAGCATTCAAGTGAAACAAATAACCAGACAGACATTAAAAATGAAGGGTACTTCCAAGTGAGACTATACAAAAAGCAGTGTCATGGATATGCAATATTTCATCATACCACCTTTTTTCATGGTTTTTACAGCATGACTGAAAATAAGTTTACATAGAGCCATCAGTTTGAGACTCTAGATCAATTTTCACTTGCGTAAATAGGCTCCAAGTAACCAAGGGCTAAATGAAAACAGTAGTATTGTCTGTAGTTTGTTCTGTGACAAATAGGGGAAACATGGTTTAATAGCAAAAGCCATAATTATCCACAGCTCTCAGTTTACAATTAGTTTTCTTTGACAGTTAAAGTCATAAATGCCAGCTTTAATCATGTGTTCAGGTTGAATTAGGCACCGCTAATGCTGCAAGAGATCTAATCCTATTTCTTTCCCTCTCATAATGAAATAATAATGCAAATTCACCACACTGATGGGACAACCCATGTGAATTTATTATAAGCTTGAAGAAGTCTCTTGAAAGGGATAAATTCTTTCTGGCTACAGACTTGAGGTAATCCAAACCAGACAAGAAAAAAAAAAAAATGGAGCTGTCATCAGAGGCCAGGATATGGAATGGATTTAATTTGTATGGATAGGCTTTTTAATAACTATAACAGGGCTGAGCTCCAGCTCTACTAAGGGAATATTACTGCTGTCATTTTCCAAATCTGAATGCACTAACTTTATTTGTGGGATAAAGTTCAGCTCCAAATCTCATTTCTTGTTACACTGCAGCTTGCAGTGGACAAAAAGACACTGCAGAGTAGGCAGAGCTAGTGACCACATCTTCTAATTATTTGAGACAAATGGAACAATTAGCTCTTCATAAAACCTTTTGTGGTACTCAGTGACATGTACCAACCTTTCCTGTAGAACAAACTCTACCTTCTACTTAATGCTCAGATTTTTATCAGGTAAGGCTTGCTGTCAATATGATAAAATAGTTCATTATTTTAACTTCTAAAGCCCACTTCAGCTAGTGAGAATATATAACCTATCTAAAAGGATAATTTTTCTTGGTAAATAAAGAAATAAGAATACAGGAATTGAAGCTAAAAATGACACAACACAGGTGTAAATTTTACAACATATTACACCACCATATAATACAGTATAATTAGTGAAATAAAAGATTTCCAAGCAAAAAAAGAGAAAGTCCTGATTTCATTAAGCAACTGACAGAAGTTTCAAGCAATCTCCATGGGGTTCACAGAAATCATTACCACTACCCTGTTTTATGAAACTACTGTTCTGACCACAGCAGGCTGCCTGCATTACTAACACTAGGTTTCCAGTGAAAAGACAAGGTGAGAGCAATAGTACAGATTTAAAGAGACATGATAAAATGGTCACTTTTTTTTTCTTTTTTTGCTTACTCATCTGTATGAATTATCCAAAGCATGTTTTTGTGTTTCTTGAACAGAAGAAAAAACTTTCTCTGCAAAAATAATGAAAACACTCTTTCTCATCTGTCTTGCATACACACAAATCTTCAATACAAAAATGAAATTAGGCCTGCGAAAAATTTTAGTTATCTGGTTTAGCAAAAAAATTTAAAAAACAAACAAAAAAAGACCAACAAAACGAAACACAAACATCGCATGATTGTCTGAAAACAGCATATTTAGCCAAAACAGGAGCTGGTAATTCACAACATAAATAAATTTGGTCTGTGAATTCCATCATTTTGTACATTACTAGCACCATACATGACCACTAAGTTCAACCAGAGTGAATATTATGATCATACGGATGATACTCTAATAGATTAAATGAGACCTTGAAGCAGCAAATGGAGAAAATCACCTGACTGAATGATCACCTTGTAAATAACCTGAAGTATGTCAAGTAAAATTAATTACATTTATTCATACTTCATACTAGTATTTACAAGCAGGTCACTCACCTTTTCAGGAAAAAAAATCTTTGAGTGTTACAAGATTTTTCTCCTACAGAAAGCTGTGTATCATGTTATGGTGAACCAATCTATGTTTTCTGGCATCTACTGTACTGCATTTTGTAAAACATAATTTTTAAAGAGCTTTCTACAATAACATAATTTTACTCTAAAATTTCTTACACTTAGGCTTTGATATATAATTTGATTTCCTACTGTTAATCTGATAAAAACTTTTTTTAAGTTCTATCTGTTATTTTCTTTAAAAATCTCCCTTGCCCTTTATATTCTCACTCTCTTGAATTTGATCTTCTGTTGGTATCACTTAAATGCACCTCAACCTGTTAAGTCTCACCAGTGCCATCCTCTGATCCAGCAGTGTTTGTCTGACTCATCTGGAAGGCACTGTATTCTTTTACAGGATACGTGATCCCTTCATCTTTTACCAGAGGGGTCCACATTAACGTCACTTGGAGGTGAGGGGATGCAGTGTCTGTGTAACAGAGATAGGGAAACAAAAAGTATGTATTTTCTAAAGTGAAGATTGAATGGATAGCCTTGTAACTCTTCCAAACATCTACCAGTTTTCTCATACTACATTTGAGTCGCCAGCACCACACTGCACATGGACAGCTTTGAAAGCTGAAATCTGTCTACTAGGAGCTTGGCATCAGGAAAACCCAAAAGCTTCTCATCATTTTTTCTGATCCCAGATCCAGGCTAGGGAAAGATTTTGGTTAGTTCTGGAATAATCAGTGCATTTGTTATTCTAGCAATAATTATTACAGCTCTAATGTTTTCTAGAGAGAATATTAAAATGAAAACATGGTATAGTTGATACCTAAAATCAGCAACTAGTAATAAAATTAGTCTATGTGAATAAGGGTCATAGATTTTAGGCATTTACTAAGTTAATAAGAACGAGGTTCACAGCTGCTTAGGTGTTAGGCACTTTGTAGAAGTTAAGCCACAAGAATGGTATTTATTAAGATAAGCAGGAGAAGGTTCGATACAATGCCCTTGCTCTCAGAAGATAAGGTTGCAACACCAGCGCAAGCAGGTTACAAGCCAAGTAACAAAGGCATGTAATGCATATGCAAAGCATTTCTTGGAAATGTAACGAATATGTACAATCTGTGTGGATACAGCCTCTGTCTGGGAATTGCTCAAGGCCCCCACTAGGTGGAAACTGTTCACGTGGGGAGCCAACACATCTATAAAGGGTGCTTGCTTCTAAAGTTGTAAATTGATTTGGTTTTAGAAGTTGTTATTATTATTGTTGTTGTTGTTGCTATTATTATTAATAATAATTTTAACTTTTAATTAGCCAGTTTACAGTGTCATAGTCTTTATTTATTTCTGGCTTTCATATTCACTTCTTTTTCTTTTGTCATTTTTATTGTTTTCTATACATGACCTTATCACGTTTGGATATTTTAATATCCATATCTGGATATTTGTCTGCTTTTACGTAGGTTTCCATTAAATTATCCAGCTATCCACTATTTCATATTATTTTCATTCTTTTTTACAACAAAGACTGAGGTTCTTTTAATTTTTATCATTCTTTCTCAATTAATTTATTTTTCATAATTTATCTCATCTTCATACCTTCTAAACTTTCTTTGAACTTTCTCCCCAAATCTTTCACCTGTTTTCCAGTTCCCTTCTTTAAATGTAACCTTCCACTGAACTACTGCATGAACAATGGCAAGACCAAATACAACCCTTTTCTAAGATTAAAGACAACCTTCAGAAATCAGCCACTGCATGTTATTATTTATCAGAGTGAAATATGTTTTAGTTTTCCAGAATGATACAGTGCAATTATTGTACAAGTAGGGACTTTATTGTTGTTTTAAAAATTACAGCTCTTTTTGAACTATTAAAGGGCAAAAAAGTATGACTGGAGGAAAACTTCTTTATTTCCTCTCAATGCTTCCTGTTTCCTCAACCTCATTCTCACCCTTTTACTCAATATGTCACTACATTTAATTTTAGTTGTGAACAACAAATGTTGTCTTGAAACTATTTTTATTTTATGGTTGTTAGAAACATTCTAAAGGGAAAAAAATGCTAACACATCCTTTTACTGCATGTTGAAATGCTGCTACCACAATATTCATATTTTTCCCCAGGTAAACGGAACTCCAGTACGAAAAGGTGTTTCCAGTTAGGAGAGACATCAATTGCCTTCATATCTCGAACTGAGCCTCAACCTATGTAAAATTTCCAACAGCATGAGGTTTTCGAACAATATTCCTTTCTATAGCTGTTAAAGAGGTCATTGAAGGGTGAAGTCCTAACAGACGAAATAAGACAAAGTCTGTCAGTACACTTGATTCTGATTTTTTTCCTCTATGTATGGAGATGGATTAGATTTTGGAAACACTGAAGTGATTAATATGCCACACAAAAAAAGCAAAGGGCATAAAAGGTGGAGCTGTCTTATATATTTACAAAAATGGTACTGTACATGGATAGTCAACGCAAGTTTTCCCCCTATTCGGAGGAAAAGAAGGTAATATTGGAAGAATGTGAGGATAAGCATATTTCTGATGTCCTTTGTCAGAATGAAAACTAGAAAGTTTGAAATACTAAAGTGACAGATTTCTTAATAATTGCATGTTCTATACCTACACAGTATTTCAAAGACCACAAGGGCTTTGTGCGTGCTAACACTTCTTATCTCTGAAATCACTAACAGAACAAAGGTCACTGCTCTTCTGATGTGAAGCTGGATCTGTAAATGAGACTCCAACAGAGGAATAATGCAGGACATAGCCCTTTGAGGAAAATAGCTGAGGTTGAGGCATGAAGGGTGCCGGACTAGATTCCACTCCACTTTTCTATGTTTTTGTAGTATCACAGAAGATTGAGTTCCACCCTGTGTATACTTCTTTGCTAGAGCTCATTAGAAGCCAATATATCTTCTGTCATCACCACATGCAAACAGGAGGTGAACAGCTGATGAAGGAAAAACACACTATGAAGAGAAAAGCTTGCAATAAATTACCTTCCTGATCAGGAAAATATTTTCATTGCTTAAGCAGGTTTTCCTGTACATTGCTGGAATCTTCAAATACATCAATACCCATATGGCATTTGGGTCAGTAGAAGAAAGATCATACATGCATCACATGGCATGTGGAACAGCAGCACCAGCAAGATACATAAATAAACTGTATTCCATCCCCCACATCTCACACAATAGAGTTGCTTTGTACCACTGCAAAGAGGTTCTCCATGGTGACCAAAGGAGAGGCTGAATTTGTGCTTATGAAAGACAGTTATACACTGTAAATTTACAGTAGACATTACAGGAACATTTTTCTGAGAAAAAAAGAACTTTTTCTGTTATGAAGAGCGTAAATTCACTAGCTAATTTGACTTCTGTGCATGTCTCATTTATGTTTTAAAGATAATCTGTCACTTTTCATGTGACACTGTTGGTGAAAAAAACAGCTGTGTTCCTCTCAGTGTTGAATTATCCATCTGCATGGATATCCATATCCATCCTCTGCAAAGGAGCAAAATTGCTTGATTGTTCTGTATGCTACTTTTTCCTTTTCAGGTAAAACGCGAGAGCTGAATCATTACTCCCTTAGTGGAAGCTGGTTTTGTCAAAATAAATGCATAATCAACAGTTAAAACAATTGAGTCATTTTGCTAATCTCTTGTTTCATAGACGTAAGATTAGCTCCACAAGCTGTCTTTCATTATAAATCAGATAATAAGTACTGCTCCATTGTTTCTCAGCCTACAGTTATATAGTGTTGAATACTCATCGGATTTTCTCTAGTATTACTACCTTCTTATACTAACATTTTTTTGAAATTTCAAACAATAATTACATTAAAAAGCATTAAAACAATCAAATATCATACTGCTGCTGAGTAACAATCAAATGCTTAGTTGCTAATGATCAACACACATATCAAGCAGCTTTCTGACTGTTATAACAACTAAAATGGCCTCATTTATATGAGGAAGAAGGAAAATAAAAATGCAATGCACATGCAAGTGTAGACGATCACACGTAAGACAAAAATACTAACCAACCATGGAGAATTCTCAAGGATAGCATTTTTTGTTATCGTAGTGTGTGCACATGAACATATCTGACAGCCAAAGGATAGAAATTCCTGCTGTTTTCACAATGAATAAGATTTAGACGAAGAAATTGTATGCTCTCTGGCAATCTACATCCCTTCTGTGTGCAAGGAGTTCCCTATCTGCCTGGGAACATTTCAAAGACTGGATTCAGCATTATCTTAACTAAGCTTCTTCAAATACATGGCAGATAAAACTAGCACTAAAGGCAACGTAGGCCCTCTGATGAATGAGTTGGGTGCCCTGGTGACAGAAGATACAGAGAAGGCAGAGTTACTGAATGCCTTCTTTGTCTACTCTGCCTGAGGCTGTCCTGAGGAGCCCTGTACCCTTGAGGCCCCAGAGGAAGGCAGGACAACGGAGGAGTTTGCCTTGGTTGATGAGGACTGGGTTAGGGAGCAATTAAGCAAACTGGACATCCATAAATCCATGGATCCTGGTGGGATGCACCTGCAGGTGCTGAGGGAGCTGGCTGAAGTCTAGGCCATTCTCCATCATCTTTACTAAGTCCTGGCAAATGGGAGAGGTGCCTGAGGACTGGAGGAAAGCGAATGTCACTCCAGTCTTCACAAAGGGCAAGAAGGAGGACCTGGGTAATTATAGACCGGTCAGCCTCGCCTCCAACCCTGGAAAGGTGATGGAACAACTTATCCTTGATGCCATCTCAAGGCGTATCAAGGATAAGAGGGTCATTAAGGGCAGTCAACATGGCTTGACCAAGGGGAAGTCACACTTAACCAACCTCATAGCCTTTTATGAGGACATAATGAAGTGGATAGATGATGGCAAAGCAGTGGATATGGTCTACCTTGATTTCAGTAAAGCATTTGACACAGTCTCCCACAGCATCCGTGCAACTACACTGAGGAAGTGTGGTCTGGATGATTGGGTAGTGAGGTGGACTGTGAACTGGCTGAAGGAAAGAAGCCACAGAGTTGTGGTCAATGGGGCAGAGTCTAGTTGGAGGACTGTATCTAGTGGGGTGCCTCAAGGGTCAGTACTGGGACCAGTACTATTCAATATATTCATCAACAACTTGGATGAGGGAATAGAATGTACTATCAGCAAGTTTGCTGATGACACCACACTGGGAGGAGTGGCTGATACACCAGAAGGCTGTGCTGCCATCCAGAGAGACCTGGACAGGCTGCAGAGTTGGACGGGGGAAAATTTAATGAAATATAACAAGGACAAGTGTAGAGTAGGTCTTTGGATCCTTCACTGAATTTCTACCTGAAGTCTTTAGGAATAGAAACTCAAAATGTTCCCTAAAATAATTGTTTGCTTCTATGTCCAGAGTATCAGAATCATTTTAGTGTTGAGTAACTAAGTATCTAACTCATGGCCAAATATATGACATCATATGTATTAAGTATTTCTCCATCAAAATCTCCATCAACAGCAAGGCATTCCCAGAGAGCATTCAGGAAACTGGAGGGCATTCAAACACAGTAGAGGACAAATCACTCATCATTACTGTGTGTTATATAGCAGAGTAATTGCTATACTACCCACATGGAATATGCAAGGCCTACTCTTTTGAAAGAAAGTATTTCTACCCGTAATTATTTAAACACTTTATATCAAACATATAATATTTGCATGTGTCAGGAGAGAAGTCTGAGTCTTCTCCTTTTCTTCCCTGAAATAAAGAAGGCCATATTCAGTTTCAGGGAGACCTTGCAAAACTATTGAGGAAGATGTAATTTAGTGAGCATTTGTTTGCCACAGATGCGAAAGTCAAATGTAAGAACCCCTTCTTTCCCACTGCTGAAGGATGCACTACACAAATGCACTGTTGTTCTCTAAGTACCATTAGTCTTGTTCAGCATGAATAGAAGTCTTGCTAAGTTGAAAACCAAATTTGCAGTCTTCTGCTCTTGTTTTGAACACTGATTTTCCTAAATTTCATTTATTATTTGTATGTATCTTGAAAGTCAGAATGTGACATAAACATCAGGGACTTTCTGCTCTTAGTGAGAGTGTCCTCCTTCTCCTACTTTTACAGTGCCTTAGGAAGTTTTTGCTTTTTCCCTACTAAACTAATATCACTTCTTGGAGCACCGGAGTAATTCCTGATCTAGGACATGATAGACACCCTGACAGAAGAAATGTGTTCTTCACTGATTTATTTTTCACTATCTCTTCTAGCACCATAATCTATTTCTACATGTGGTACTGTGATACCAGAAGTCATAGCTTAAACAAATTACATTTCATATTTTGTTTTGTGAGTGAAACAAAATATGCATTTCATCAGGAGTAAAATGTGTTTTATAGTTATATGAGCACGCAAATATTACCCTCAGCATTTTACTTTCCTAAGAATTATAGTATTCATGTTGTGTACGGCACCAAAAACATTAGAGATGTCAGCCTAGTTACGAACTGTTACAGTGAACTGCAAAATATTTCTTCTTAAGCACAGAAAATCTAATAAAGTTCAAAAAAAAATCTACTAAAATAGGGAATTACAAAATAGTTAACAAATGATATAAATATTCATAATTACAGGAAGATTACCTTTGGCCTCTTAAACACAGGGGAAAAAAATCCTAGCTAAGTAGACGGTGAACAGTAAGAGAATCAAAGTATAACAATAAACCTAATTCATATCTATAATTTCAAATTGAAACCAATAATTAAGAAAAAAATGTGCCTTATAAAAGCAAGTATTCTCAAGTCTGGGTTTGGTTTGGTTTGGTTTGGTTTAGTTTAGTTTTTAATTGACAACTAAAACTGAGCCACATATATACGTTTTTAATCAAAATTCTCACAAGTCAGTAAGCTGGCATAAACATACATGAAAGTAATAATTGTTAGAAGTTTTGAGGGACCACCTTATTAGTACAACTATATGAATCAGAAAAGTATTTTTGAACCTGTTGTCTACTAAGGTGATAGAAAGAATACCCTATTGGAACATGTCAAGCTGGTGCTAACTTGATTTTATGATTTCTCTTCTGATTATTACAAACTTTGTACAGAACAAATACAATTGTTGAAACCTTTAGAAAAATAATACTCAGTTATAAATCAATTAAAAATGTATAACTCTATGAGAATAATATATAAAAGAGTGGGGGAACACTAGCTTTGTCAAATAGAATCAATAAATTTATCAAAATAAACATATTGATCTATTATCTAGCTATTATCAAAGTAGATGCAGTATGATTGTTTATCTAGTCCGTACTTTCAGCCTTTCTACTTCAAAACTCAAAGGTTCTCCCAAAAGAATGTGAATGTATGTTTTGTTTGATAGTCTTTTTATTGTGTAGAAAACGTATTTGTCTATATTGTGAAATAAACCTGTTTTTCGAATTCATTTGACAATGGTAAACTTATGCAAGATTGAATTTTTACTGTTTATCTTTTCCTCAAAAGCGTGGACTTTTTTCCTATGAGCTACTGCTTTCACCACATCTGGGTGAACTAATATTCTGTTGTCCTGAAGCAATACCACTTTTGTATCTTATCAAATGCATACTGCAGAAAACAAATTTTCTTGGAAGAGTCAGTAGGAAGAAATAGTATTCTGTACCGAGAATGGAGGACATTCAGCAGAATAATCTGTACACAGTAGTCTTGCAAAAAAGGATTCAGATAAATATTTTCCTAATTCCATGGTTTCATCATGTTCTTTGTTCTGATCAGAATTTTAAATCTAGAGGTTTTCCTCACAAAAATAATGTATTTTTTTTTATTGCACTGCTCTTAGGAAACCAGTCTATACATTTTACAATACATTCTGAATAGTGACTGACATTTTAAAACTTTTTAAATAATAATTTTTACACTGCGTGTGTCACAATAAGCCCAAATCCTGGCTGAGGTACCAGCAATTCCCTCATCATGAGATAAATCGGTAGTAATAGCAAAGAGACTATCACCTTTTGCTCATCTTAAATCATTTGCTTTAAAAATAAATTAATCAATCCAATAAAATATTTTTTAAATTAATAAATGAATGCTGTTATGGTGTCCTCAATGCAAACAGAAGACATTTTTCTCTCATCCTTCTAAAGTTCTGTTTCTTTCTCAAGCTCACAAAAATACTTCAAGTGACCGTTCTACTACTACATCCTTAATTTCTGGTTGACATATAAGTATGCCAAAATTTCAGCTGTCTCAGGAGAATTGCTAGAGGTGAAACTCTTTTTTAGAATAAAGACCCTCAACAACAAAATATAAATGAACACAAACATGACAAAATCACAAACATAGAAAGTATCTAATTGACAAATGCGATAATGCTGTATGCACTATGTACCTATACAGTTAGAAATACTTCCACGCACACATGTATCGTACAGGGTGCAGAACTGCTCTCCATCAAGCCTTCTCTGAATGCTCTTGCAGCCATGTCTCTTACCACGGGGGAATCCCAACCTTAATGTCATTTGTCACACTACAAAGTGTGATATTAATTCCTTTGGTCTCAGGGTGTATCAGTGATACAAATAGCTTAGATATAACGTCACATTTATTTTCTTTCAGTTTTTATAAAAATTGTCTTCTCTAAAAGCAAATTCCAATAAGCACAGATTTTTATACACCATACTCCTGACAAATCAGAGAGCATGTACACGAAAACTGTAGCAAAGTATACTGTGCACAGCTGGTAGCAGTCCAAGGTCCAATATACCCTGCCACAGGAAGCATCTCTTGTCAGGGCTGCCCCATAACAAATGGCATAGAGCAAAACCAAAAGAGTATTAAAAGGTACAAGAAACCGTTTTTAAAAGTACGTCACAAAAGTGTTGTCTAGGTAATCATACCTCTTGCAAGTATAAATGTATAGTAGAATAGGGGTTATTTGCTACGGTAACCAGTAGGCCTACAACTTTGTAAGGTACAATAGCTATAAAAATGAGAGAATAAAAAAAGCACAGTAATGGGAACAGTATAGAAAAGTGAGTTATTTCCTATTCTGACAAGATACTTATAGCTAAATTTGTGGTCTTACCTAGGTGCTGAACACACAGGCACACACACACACAGACACACACACACGCAGACACACACAGACACACAGACACACAGACACACAGACACACAGACACACACACTGTGATACCACTGAGATTCTTTAAGTATTGTTCAAGTGACTCCTAAATCTGGACATGCATACAGTCCTGCAGCATGTGAACTTGCATAACACTTAAGTTTCTGAAGGGGACCACTGACGAAAACCTCCTAAATCCTCACACTCTGCAGTCCTGTTTTCCATTTCTGTTCCTGGAGAATATTTAAATCAGGTATCATCTGGATTTTCAGTGTCACAGCACACTTGCTTGAACTGGTTTTGTATACATTCCCTCCTGTACATGATTTACGAACTTGGTCAGTTCTGATGAATGCTCTAACGGTTGCATTATTCGGTCTGGGATGGAAGATACATTGTTCAGACTTGAACCAAGAGATGAACCTAGTTTTCCCACCTACCAGGAAACCAGTCAAACTCTGTTATTTCAAACCAAAGCAGAACTTGTCACTTAAAGCCAATCTAATTGCACTCCTGGGTAAAACAAGTGATGCATCTTCTTTGCTACTGTGTTTCACTGGAGTTTCTGACAGGGCTTGGTGTATGGAATCCACTGAAATTTCCATTGTTCAGCAGTAGCCTGACCTGGTACATGTCAGCAGTAGAAATTTTATTTCTGGCACTGAAACATAAGCATTCAGCTTAAGTAGAAATTTGGAATATCTTTGCTGGTTCCTTGATAAGGGGATTAAGTACATTCCTTTCAGCTCTCACAGGCCCTCTCAGCTGTCTACCTATAAAATGGGTATAACAGTTCTTCCCAACCCACAAAGCTTTCTCTGAAAATAAAAATTTGAAGACTTATGAAGATGTCAGGTAGTATAGGGTTTGATGTTCCACATCTACTGGAGGCAGAGAGGTTGCTTAGTAAAGGTCTGCGTTCTCAATCTAACAAAAAAACAGCAGTGACTAATTTTTCACTTTTCTGTTCATTTTTAATTTATTTTGAAGAAGAAACCATAGAGGGGCTTTACAGAAGTCACAGTCCTCAGAGAGAACAACCTCAAGAACATCAGGATTCATAACCACACCAATCTACAGTAACTAACTGGACTGAACTTCGACGTTACTGGAACGTAACCTTAAATTGAAGCAACCATAAAGCAACAATGAAAAGCTCAGAGCTCACTGACAACAGATATCATAAATGAGTGCTGCTGCAGCATTTTAACAATCATCCTGAGTAATCAATAAAATATAAAGTAGAGGAGTTTCCTCCATAATAAAAGACCAGTGTAATCAGAGTGGGAAGTATGAAGAAGCAACATTGTGCTCTCCTGTTCTTCTAGATACTTAAGGTAAATAAGGCCAGCAACAACGCATCTGTGAATATGCAAGGCTTTTAAAAACATGTAGTTCCTCTCTTTGCCTTTCTTTTAGAATATAAAAATCTAAAAACAAAAAAAACAAAAACAATTTAATGTAAATTTTGTGTAATAAAATAAACCCACAGTGCTGTTGCCAAGGTTGTCAATTTGTTAACAACAGAAATTTAGGAATAAAAAAACCTCACAATTACATACAATGGATTATGCCTAAGCCTTCTCCTAACAGCAGTCATACTTGCACATTAATTCTCCAAAGAAGAGAATGACTTGCATGAGCATCATTACCCATTATATTCTGCTATCATTGACATATGTTTGAGTTAGCAGCAACTGAAATTGGAATTTGTTACTGTGCAGTTCTGCGTATTTAACCTCAAACCTGATCTAAAGCTGATTACAGATAACAGAAAACAGAATATGTACTGAACAAGACATTTTTTTAGTCAGTCTGGAGACTAGACTAATTCAACATTTTCATTCCCTGAAACACGATTAAAAAAAAACGAACAAACAAACAAAAAAAACCAACCAACCAAACAAACAAACAAAAGAAACCACAAAAAACACCAAGTCTGAAGAGGTTTAGGCAACAGGAAAGGCAAGCACCAAACTTTCTTTTACAATATCACAGCCAAGAAAAGAGCTAGAGTAAATATCACAAAAGAAGAATAATATAAAACAAGAGACCTGCAGCATTTAGTTTTATTTTTAGAAGTAAAATTCAAATAATAAATCCTTGTGTTATGTTAGATTTAGTGAATGTTAGGACTCCCAGTAAAACCTGTTCATATTCATAAGCATAATATTTTTGTTGAGGATACACATACACATGCACAAGTTACTATCACCCTTTAAACATACATTGTATCCATAAAGCAATTATGAAAATAAAGTCAAATCCACTGATTTGCATAGTTTCCAGGCTAAATAAGACATGAGAGAAGATTTATATCACTTGAAAGTATATCACTTTTCTTTAAAAGTAAAATTAAGAATGGAGAGCGTAGATTCATCTAAGCGATTCCTGTTTGGTTGTTTTGCAGATCCTAGGCTTCAGAAGATATTTCATTCTATTGACCTTCCTACACTCACTGGACAGACTTTTCCCCAATGTCTTCACAGAGAAGCTTTTGTACTGAATTATTGCAGTCCAAAGTCTATTTTATTTAAAAACTGAAGACATTCACTCCAATTAACAATGTTAAAATCATGCCAGCCAGAGGTTTAGACTCTTCATTGTATAAATGTGTCAGAGATAGTTGTTTCTGGGGATATAAGAAAGAAAACATCAGCTGTGGGGGTAATGTCTGAAGAAAAAGAAAAAATAGGCAAAAGTGTTATAGCTTTCTCTTAATTTTACATGGCAAAACTTGCTCAGGAAAACAATCTTAAACTGCAGAGGTGGTAAAATATTTATAATTCAGATACTAAAATATTTACTNTAATAAAAAAAAAAAAAAAAAAAAAAAAAAAGGAAAATGTGATGTAGTGTTACTTCCCTGAGACTTAATTTAGCATAATACTACCATATAATGTTCATTTAGAAATGTGTATGTATTCAACTTGGACTGCATCTTCCATTTTCCTTCTAAGAGTTTTTCACTTTGAATGGTGAATACCAATAATATACATTCTTTTTAAATAACGTATTTGCAAACAAAAATATTTGAGCATGTAAAGGAGTCTTCTTGTTCACACATAAAGGCTACTTAGAGGGGGAGTGGATCTAATGAGAAAGCATTTTGAGAATTTGCTCAAAAGAAAGCTAGATGAGATCAGGTTTCTTCTCTCAGTGCACAAAGCAAAACTGAAAGGCCAGCTTGTCAGCAAATGTTTAACAACAAAGAAATTCATGCCTACCTACAAAACACTAATTAGATATTTCAACATAATGTAAGTCTGGGGAATTCCATGCGGTAATCCTATAGCAGCCTTACATTAAATACTGGTCTGAACACAATTAATAATCTCTGGATATTCAGTGTCAAGCTCCTACGAAGACTTTCCTGTGGTTGAGGAAAAAAAAAGTTTGGCTACAGATCAGAAAATATGATACTGATAAACAAATGCTTGTTAGGCCTATAAAAAAGAGGGGGGAAACTATTACCACAAAGCAGAATGCAACATGACTTACCTTCATGAAAACTTAATGCAAATGACATTGAAGTGGAGTTTTATGTGGTGTTGTTCACAGGAAGCTGGTAAAATGACAGTTTATAGAGCTTTTTCTGTTTCATGCTTGCCATAGGATATAGCAATAAAATGAAGAAAAGGGCTTTCTGCATTCCTGCTTTTGCAGAATATTTATGTGTTTACAACTGGAGTATTGCTTTTCAGAGTTTTCTTGTTGTTAAGACTATACCTATCTTCTTCCTTACATCTCTATTTTCTTCTTCAGCTGCTCTATAATAGACATTCAATATTCCCCTACTATACTCTAATATCTGTAATAACTTCTTAGAGTCTAATCTTCGTTGATTAAATATAGTTGGTAACTAAAACCCTCAGTCAAAATGCTTCTCTAAGGGGAGCAATAATACCAACTTTTCTTTAGCTTTAAGACAATGGAGATCCCACTGGGCAATAAAACTGCTATGCTGTATTGTAGAGGGACAGGATTCAAACAAGCACCTGCTCTGAAATGTAGTGTGAAAGACTTAGTTGATGTCATAATGAGGAACTGTCTTGGGAAACTTCAAAGCTATGTTTAGAATGATGACCCAGCTGCTACATCCATGGTCACCCCATCACATCCCATTGTATTAAATAGCCATCTGCAGATGTGGTGGGTTTACCTTGTCTAACCATGAGGTATACACCAAGCTGTTCTATCTCTCCCCTCCTCTATTGGAAAGGGGAGAGAAATTGCGATTAAAAGCTCAGGAGTCATGATAAGGACAGGGAGAGATCACTCACTAATTCATATCATGGGCAAAATAAACTCAATTAAGGGAAATTTGTTTAGTCTATTGACAATCAAAAGTCAAAGTAGGATAATGAGAAACTTCTAAAAATCTTAAAATAACCTTCCCCTCCACCCCCACCCCTCTGTTCTTCCTGGGGTCAATTTCACTCTCAGTTCTTCTACCTTCTCCCATCAAGGGGCATAGGGGAACAAGGAATGGGTGTTTCAGTTGGTTCATCACACATCTCTGCTACCCCTTCCTCCTCACAGTCTTCCCCTGCTCCAAGGTGTCCTTCCCGCAGGAGACACTCTTCCATCAACTTCTCCAATGCGACTCCTTACAGGCAGCAGTTCTTCACAAACTGCACCAGTATGCGTCCTTTCCACGAGGTCATGAGTTCTGCCAGAAAACCCTCTTCAGCATGGGCTCCTCTCCATGGGTCCACAGGTCCTGTCCAGATCCTGCTTCAGCATGGTCTGTACGTGGGGTCACAGCCTCCTTTAGGCATTCACCTCTTCCGCCATGGGGTCCTTCATGGGCTGCAGGTTTTCTGTCTGCTCCACCATGGACCTCCATGGGCTGCAGAGAGACAGCTTACCTCACGGTAGTCTCCCGCACAGACTGCCGTGGAATCTCTGCACTGGAACATGATACACCTCCTCTCACTTCTTCTTCACTGACCTTGGTGTCTGCAGAGTTGTTTCATATATTCTCACCCTTCTCCCAGCCGCTGTTGTGCAGCAGTTTTCACCCATTCTTAAACATGTTATCACACAGGCACTACCACCACTGTTAATGGGCTCAGCCTTGACTAGCACTGGGTTCATCTTGGAACTGGCTGGCATTGGCTCTGTTGGACATAAGAGAAGCTTCTGACATCGTCTCACAGAAGCTGTCCCTTGATACCAAAACCTTGCCATGTAGTATCAATACAATAGATTACATCACCTGAACCCCACGAAGCTGGCACAATAACTACCTTATTCATACTTTGCTCCTACCGTGACAGAAGACATGTGGGGTGAATATCATGTCTTAGGAGGCCTTGCATGTGCTTGTAAATGAACTCATCCACTGTTTCCAAACACTTCAATGGGCAGAACAGCTTCTCATTTATAACAAAGGCTGAAAAATGTGCACTTAATAAACTGGGGAACTGAAGGAGGAGAAAGAACTTCTTATGGTTAAAACCAGTGGGAAGTGCTTCCTCACTCCTCCCATCTTCTCACCCTGAAAACTTCTTCCAGTCTCTGTAACAACTCAAACAGAAATGGCAAAGGGCTTAAGAAACAAGAAGACAGTTCAGAAAGAGATGAAGAAAAAATGTGGACATGACTGATCTTTAATTTTTAATGATAAGGACTTTATCAGAACGAAATACTCTATATGCCATTCTGTAGAAACCAAAGTTTAGTGCTTCAGTACTCTGATAGCCTAAATATTTCTTCCTCTTTTCAGCGTGAAAACCTATCTGCTTTTCTGTGTAGTGTCCCCTATGTGACCTTTATAACTGATGCTACAGCTCATTTGGAGAGATACTTCCACATATTGATAAGTACCTTAGAAAAATAACAGCTAAAATATAGCAAAAGTGTAGAAATTGAAGGAGTAGATATGGAAAATTTATGCTTTATTGAGTATTATTAATCTGTTTTTCATTAATAAGGAGAGAGTTGCCTTCAGATAGCTGTGTAGTGTGGAACAAGTTTATTTACATTCGACATTTGTGCGAATTGCAATGCTTGGTTTTCTTTATTCTGAATATATCAAGACATAGTTTTGCTTCTCTATTTATTAAACACTACAACTCCCTTGCTGCCCAGACTTTCATCTCTTTAATACAGTCTCCAAAGTCTATTTACTGAAAGTGTATTTGAGGACTCATTCTATTTACAATGGACTGTGTTAAAAAGTATTATCAGGAATTTAGCATGGAAAGAAATCGATTAATAGTAAATGGTTTGTGGTCCTACAGGGATAGTTTCATTTGTCAAACATTTCAAGCCATACAAATGAAATATCCTTTCCTTTCATTGATAACGGAATCATAGAATCAAAAAAACATAGAATAATTTGGGTTGGACGGGACCTTCAAAGGTCATCTAGTCCAACCCCCCTGCAATGAGCAGGGACATCTTCAACTAGGTCAGGTTGCTCAGAGCCCTGTCCAACCTGGCCTTGAAGGCTTCCAGAGATGGCATATCTGCCACCTCTCTGGGCAAAGTGTTCAAGTATTTTATTACTTTCATTGTAAATAATTTCTTCCTCATGTCTAGCCTGAATCTCTTCTCCTTTAGTTTAAAACCGCTACTCCTTGTCCTGTTGTAACAAGCCCTGCTAAAAAGTCTGTCCCCATCTTTCTTACTGGTCCGTTTTAAACACTGAAAGACTGCAATAAGGTGTCCCCAGAGCCTTCTCTTCTCCTGGATGAACAACCTCAACTCTCTCAGCTTGTTCTCATAGATGAGGAGTTTCAGCCCTCTGATCATTTCTGTGGCCATTCTCTGGACCCTCTCCAACAGGCCCATGTCTTTCCTGTACTGAGGGTTCCAGAGCTAGACGCAGTACTCCAGGTAGGCTCTAAGTAGAGTAGAGGGGCAGAATCACTTCCCCTGACTGGCTGGCCATGGTCCTTTTGATACAGTCCAATATACAATTTGCCTTCTGGGCTGAAAGTGCACATTGCTGGCATACGTCCAACGTTTCATCCACCAGTACCCCCAGGTCTTCCTCCGCAGGGCTGCTCTCAATCCTTTCATCCCCAGCCTGGATTGATAGCAGGGGTTGCCTTGATCCATGGGTGTGACCTTGCACTTGACCTTGTTGGACCTCATGAGGTTCACATGGGCCCGTTTCTCGAGCTTGTACAGGTCCCTCATGTACAATTAATATGTAGAATAATAGTGTTTTCTAGGATGTCAGCTATTTGAACAATTAAATATAGAGAACACTATTAAGCCTATACTAGCTAAATAACTAATATATATTTTAGAAGAAAATGAATATTGCATCTTAATGGTGTAGTCAATATTTACGTCTTTTTTCTGCAGACAAATATCTATCAGTATCTATGGGAGTTATCACAGTTCCTGTACCTTACCTAGTTACCTAAAACTTTCCAATAAATTTTTTCTAGGGTTTTGTTTTCCCCAGTTTTCTTTCTTATCTATTATGTTATCACACAATGCGTGTTCACAACCTCTTGGTTATATTCTAAACTTCAAATTTACAGTCTGAGCTGCTAATTAGATTTTCATATGAGGAGGTAAGCTTTGAACCTCCTAAAGAATACATGGCATCAGAAAAACAAAAACAAAAACAAAATCTGAGACATCTTTCTGAGATAAAGACTGATTCATTAATAGAATTTAGTTCCGGCAAGTACAACATAAATGCCAATACAGTAATTCTTCTATGACATAAACAAAAAAATTTCTAAAAAAAAATTTCTAAAAAAATTTCTACTTTGTTGAACCCTCAATGGGAAGGCGAAGTCTATTCTACTAACAGGGTTTCCAATTAACCTTCAGCTGCAGTTATCCTCAGCTAAATTTACTTACCTTCTACGAAGTTTAAGGCCATGTTTAGCTATGCAAGGCTTTGTAGTTCAGAGAAATGCAAGACTTAACTGTGGAAGTTTGGTTATAGGAAGTAGTCTAGCCATTTGACACTGAGCTTCTCCACAAGTGATTTGGCCCACTGGATGACTAACTGTATCACTGGATCTAATTAGCTCATTATCTTTACAAAAGTTTAGAGCATACCATTATACTGACTCAATGCTAGTCAGACACAGGTTACTAGTGACCATGATCAAAGACAATACCTTCACTGGTGTCAAAGGAAGGTCACAGAAGGTGTACCTTCCTGATGAGCAAGAGTGGTAAACTGGTAACAATGCAAAAGGAGAAGGTTGAGATACTAAAAAAACTCTTTGCCTCAGTTTTCACTGGTAAGCTCTCTTCCCACACTTCTCGCACAGATGAACTGCAAAAAAAGGCCTGGGGGAGCAAAGTCTCTCCCACTGTAAGTGACAAGAAGGTGCATGGCCACTTGAGGAACCTGAACATACGTGAATCTATGGGACCTGATGAGATGCATCCTAGAGTCCTGAGGGAATTGGCTGACGCAGTTGCCAAGCCACTCTCCATGGTATTTGAGAAGTCATGGCAGTCAGGTCAAGTCCTTGGTCACTGGAAAAAGGAAACATCACACCTGTTTTTTAAAAAGGTAGAAAGGAAGATCCTGGGAACTACCAACCCGTCAATCTCACCTCTGTGTCTGAGAAGATTGTGGAACAGATTCTCCTAGAAACTCTGCTAAGGCACATGGAGGACAGGAAGGTGACTTGAAACAGCCAGCAGGGTTTCATCAAGGGCAAGTCCTAAGTGACCAACCAAGTGGCATTCTACAATGCAGCAACATCAGTGGACAAAGGAAGGGCTACAGATGCCATCTATCTGGACTTCAGTAAAGCCTTTTACATGGTCCCCCACAACATCCTTCTCTCTAAGTTGGAGAAATATGGATTTGATGGGTGGACTGTTTGGTGGATGAGGAACTGGCTGGATGGTTGCATCCAGAGGGCAGTGGTCAATGGCACAATGTCTGGATGGGCACCTGTAACAAGCGATGTCCCTCAGGGGTCTATACTGGGACAAGTACTGTTTAATATGCTTATCAATGACATAGACACTAAATGCACCCTCAGCAAGTTCGAGGATGAGACCAAGCTGAGTGGTGTAGTTGACACACTTGAAGGACAGGATGGCATTCAGAGGGACCTGGACAAGGTCAAGAAGTGGGCCCATGTGAATCTCATGAGGTTCAACAAGGCCAAGTGTAAGGTCGTCCACCTGGGTTGGGGCAACCGCTGGGGGATGAAGGGATTGAGAGCAGCCCTGTGGAGGAGGACCTGGCAGTACTGGTGGACGAAACATTGGACATGTGCCAACAATGTGCACTAGCATCCCAGAAGGCAAATTGTATATTGGGCTGCATCAAAAGAAGCATGGCCAGTCGCTCAAGGGAAGTGATTCTGCCCCTCTACCCCACTCTAGTGAGAACCCACCTGGAGTACTCAGCTCTGGAGCCCTCAATACAGGAAAGACATAGTCCTGTTGGAGAGGGTCCAGAGGATGGCCACAAAAATGATCAGAGGGCTGGAACTCCTCGTCTATGAGAACACGCTGAGATAATTGAGGTTGTTCATCCAGGAGAAGAGAAGGCTCTGGGGACACCTTGTTGCAGTCTTTCAGTATTTAAAACAGGACTGTAAGAAAGATGAGGACAGACTTTTTAGCAGGGCTTGTTACAACAGGACAAGGAGTAGCGGTTTTAAACTAAAGGAGAAGAGATTCAGGCTAGACATGAGGAAGAAATTATTTACAATGCGGGTGGTGGATGTGCCATCTCTGGAAGCCTTCAAGGCCAGGTTGGACAGGGCTCTGAGCAACCTGATCTAGTTGAAGATGTCCCTGTTCATTGCAGAGGGTTTGGACTAGATGACCTTTAAGGGTCTCTTCCAAACCAAATTATTCTATGGTTCTATGATTCACTGTTTATCACAAAGGGACAAGTACTTCTTTACCTCCTTCTTTTCTTCCTTCATGTGGAAGGAGCCAATGCTAGAAGGGACAGGATACCATCTGCCTAAACACAGGTATTTACTAGCATTTGAGATGCTCATAAGTTACTGAGACATCTGATCAGGATCGGCAAAGATGACAGGAGCAAGTACATCTGGAGTAGGATTGGAGCTGGCTGGAATGCCCCATTGTCTCAGAGAACATTGCTGACATATATGCAGGCAACAAACGCTCCTCCCTGCTCCCAAGAAAAACGATCCATTCAGGGATGTGGAGATCCTTGTTCTTGTTTCTGATTTCAGTCTCCTCAGCACTAATTCAGAGTTCCCATTTCAGCTTCTATTACTACTGCACTACTGTCCCTGCTCTAGTGCATTAGGCATGCTTTCTCAGTTATGCTGTACAGCTGAGTCATAACTTTAAGACCATGGGTTAGATTCATGCCAGTGAGCACTGAATTTATGATTTTTTTCATTATGAAAGTCACAGTCAGATCTGACAGAATTCTCTGTGCTCACAAATGTAAAGCTATGTATTTTATTGTTAGTTAGCACATTTTATGCAGAATGAGTCTAAATGTGATTAATAAATCACTTTCTTGTGATTCATTAATGAATGTCAGTCATTAAAGAAATTACCAGTTTTTGCCAAGTTACTTACCCCTGTTGCAACGATGCCTACAATAAGCAGGCACAAAACTAGTACCTTACACTACATCCCAATGTGGAAAAAATTATTGAGTTGATTCAATTGCTAAAGGAAAAAGTCAATTTATAGTCAGACATCCTGTATAATAACCTCACACAAATATGGATGTGAAGAAGTCTGATCCTTGCCTCTTTGTTCAGGCATAGTTGTTTTCTAGTTTTAGTGCCCTGGTTAGGTCTGAATTGGGCATATGAAAAATACTCTTATCACCCAATAAGACAAAGCCAAAATAGACAAAATGCCAATAGAACTTATGATTTGATTCAAAATTAGGAATTTCATTTAGCTAAGATCTTTGCTGGGGTTCCTGAAAACAAACTGGCCCCAGAATCTGTGAGCTGCAGTCATCAAACAAGACTTGTGCATTTGCTGTCTCAGCTTAGAGGTTTGAGTACATCATATATGCTATGGAAATGAGCCAAAATCTTATACATTGAATAACAGGATCACCTGATGAAGTCCCCAAACTCATTGAAATCAAGATGATGTTAGCAGGAAAATTAAGGATTTGTGGAATTTGCAGATTGATATTAATACGGGTATAATGAATTTCTAAGTGTCTAACAAAACAAAATAAGAGAAAAATTTAGGGGTCCCAAATTTCCCAAAACATCAGCACATGATAAAGTCCCTTTCTTAGTTTATCTCATGAGAGTAAAAGGAAAAGTTGCACCACTAAGTCAGGCAAGGACTTGAGTGGATTTTTTTTTTCCTATGAGCAATGACTCCATTGTGTAGACAGAAATCTATCAATAAAAATTGGAAACAGGAGGTAAAGAGAAAACAAAAGAAGAGGGAAACTATTTCAAATATTGAAGCAAGAATTTAACTTCTTTGTCAATTACATTTAGCTTAGTATCATTTTCATTATCTAGACAATAAAAAGGTTTAGAATAAGGGAGTGGTTGCCATGAACTGGAATACTCTGAGTCCACGACATTCAGGTCTGTGACTATTTTATGACAACCACATATCCTAGAATAACCTTTTCTGGCATCGCAATGAAATAAGGAATCTTTATAGTATGAGCCCAGTATGTATTTTCCATGTTTGTAAAATTTAAACTGGCAGTTCATAATGTTTAACAGCAGTCCAGCTGCGACTTGTAGTTCATGTGGATTAAACTGCTCACTCACTATGACAATGAGGCAACCAATCCAGACTACACTTCTACGTTTTGTTTTTTTTTTTAAATCTGCTGTAATGGACTCCAGACAGATGTTCCTATGTCAGTCTTCAAACTGAAAATGACACTAGTTCGTTACTCCTTCAGGTATGCAAATATATATATATATATATATGTATATATGTATATCCATACATGCATAGTTACATTTGCTTACCAGCCCAGCAAGCACATTAGAATGATGGACTCATTCCTTCCTTTCTGATAATATTTCTAAATAGTTCACATCCAAAGAAATAATAGTAGCATAAAATTACACTGGAAAAAAATTGAAATGTTGTTCTGTAAACCTATGAAGTATCCCAGCCATGCAAATGAAAACTGAATCTCAGTTCCTTAAAATAAAATAATTTGTCTTTAAGAGCAAGATTTCCAGAATGTGGCTTTTTGCTAAACCACAGTAAAAGCTCTAACTTTTGAGCATTAAAAATCTTACTATCTGTAATTGTGGTAGGTTACGGCCTAACAGTTCTAGATTATTAGTTATGAAAAATACTTTTTAATGGTCCCCAAAATAATAATTTTTAGGGGAAACAGAAGTATAATTATAAGAGATCAAGAACCAGGCAAAATGAGATACAAGCATCAGCGGTATTGAGAGACCATTAATAATTCAATCTTCAAAGTCTTGACTCAATATTTTTTTCTGGCAGAAAGAGGTTTCACTAAACTTCCCACCAATGTATCCCCTAAACTCCACCATGTTTTGAGAGGCTATGATTTACATGCAAACCCCCTATGTTTCCAAGAGATCAAGCCATGGCAAACAAACAAACAAACAAAAACAGAAACAAAAACAAAACAAAACAGAACAAAACCAAAAACCACAACTTTTTTTCCTAATTGAGACTTGCCTAATTTACCTAGTTTTGGCTGCCTTGTCTCAAGAAGTGGAAGAGATTACTGCATTTACCCTTGAAAATTTTTAGCTAAGGCTTGGGATACTTCAAACATGAAGGTAGATTCCCAGTAAGTGAAGCAGAATTCTAAACTAGGAAAACAGAAATCTGTATTTGAACGTTATTACGTTTCTTTCATCATGTAGTTCTCAAGACCACTAGTGGATCCTTCCAAAGAGACTGAGAAGATCAGAAACTTTTTTTTTTTTTTTTAAGAAGAACTTTATGTAGGGGTAAGCCTCCTTATTAAAAGCTGCTTACTTGAATATGCTTCAATTTTTTATATTTCATTTTCGAAGTTGCATAGTGGTATATTTATCTAAGTGCTGACTCAATTGGTGAGTACTTGGGACCCCAGCCAAGAGATGTAAAAGCCACACATAAGAGAAAAATTATGAGAAATTTTCATAATTTATGAATTTTCTTGATTTATTAAAATATTGATACCTAAACATCAAAATAGAAAATGTTTTGTAAATGTCTTTGACATCAACTCTCAAGATAGTGGGAAAAATTGATTGTTTTCTTCCCACATTATTGCTAAAAATCCACTGGTACTTAAGAGTTAACAGTTGAATGGTGTATTTTAGAACAGAGAAACCTGGTAAGATTACGGGATGATATCAATAGAGTTTGAAGTATTTCCTTCTATAATACTTATAATTGCTGTCAAGGCCATGCAGAGCCCTGATTAATTAATATTTCATGCAACAAGATGTAAGATTTCCCATGGAAATCCTTTTGCTGGTAATCGATCTGGGGATAACAAATTGTTGAAAGCTTCCTTGTTTTGAAATACTCTTCTACTTGGTATAACGGAAACTCCGTTTTAAAATCAAGGCACATTTAATCTATATGTCAAACTTTTTCATAGCAACAATTGGCAGCATAGACGTATCATCAATCCAGTATTGCATTACAGTTTGTATTTAGTCCATACCAGCTCATTCAGGCACCCCTCATGTTCTTTTGCATGTCGCATACTTCTGACATCTGAGAAGATGTATATTCTTGTAAACAACGTAATTAGTGGTTAGAACTGGAGGAAACTCCCATTCTCTGCAAAACAGCGTAGACCTCAGTTAAGTACTGGCAATGGGCATGAAGTTCCATAGAAATTAGCTTGCAAAAAAGTTACACTGAAAAAAACCTTTCTGGTCTGATTCTGAGAGAGAGAGTTGTTGACTAATGAAATATTAGGGTTCAAAGAGTAATACATTAATGTTCACCAGAAGTGTAACAGCAACAGAATTTGAAGAAAGTACAGCAAACTAACAGCAATAGCACCTAAAACCACAATAATTGTGAAAGAAGTCCATGAAGCCTAGTTACGAGCAAAGAAGTTCATGTTGAAAGACATGTCCAGACTCCCTTCTTGTTTCAACAGTATCACAGGATTTTGAAAGGAAACTTTCTGCACCAGTACAGTGAAGGATGTTGCTTTGCATTTTTTTCTGTGTAATAATAAAGGCACCATGTGACACACGAAGGTGCCACAGATGTCTTCTATTTAGTCATAAAAGTAAACATTCTCAGTTGTTGTGATATGGCAGTTGCTCATGAATATTGAATTGTTGCTGGTAAGCTATAGAATTATAATTGTAAACACAAAAGCAAAAATCCTGAAGGAAACAGGTAAAATATATTATTGTGGGTGTGCATTCTATGACAGATGATCTCATGATCCATTACAGAAATAAGAACTTCTCAGTTATATTGTAGTCAAAACCATTGCTGTCTTCTGATTTTTATCTTTTCTTTACCCTTTTTAAATTTTCTTTTCACCCTTTATTCAGTAAGAGAGGATCCCAGAAGAAACTTGTGAAAAGCTTGTAACGGCAGGTGTTAAAGGCAAATTCTTTCTCTTTGTAAGAAATCTGATTGTCCATCCCTAAATAAAATGACCAGAGATTCATGAAAAATCATGCAGACAGAAAATTGACTGTAGAAGCTGGAAACATTAATTACTGTGGAAACAAACTTATTTATAACTATGTAATAGTTCAGATTAGGCATGCTAAAGTAATAATTGAAACTTCTTTAAAACTAGTGGTATTCTCATGCAAAGTGATTTCTATTGAGTTCCGTTGAGCAAAATATTGTTGGTTAATTTTTTATTTCTGCTGTAAGGACAAAGAAACACAAGCTACTAAATATGTCATACAGCTTGAAGAATAATCCTGTTTATGAGGCTTCAAGTATGTTAATTCTCATGTGTGTTCAAATATCATTTTTGTCTCCAATTTCTTGAAACCTTTCTCCCACTCTGTTCCACTCAAAAAAAAAAAAAGCAGCACCATTCTGTAATACTATTAATGTAAAAGGAAAGTGGTGGTGACAGGTTCTCTTATGAGTTAGTGTATCCTCTGCAATAAAATGTACTGTGAGACTGCTCCAATTTAAGAGAATAATGTAGTAGCCTTTTGTAATGGTTCAGACTGTGTCTAACAGCTTTTTAATGAGCTTTTCAATAACATAATAAGCTGCAATGCATTGGCTTATGGCAATATTTCACTAAATGTATGAGGTAGAAAGTGAACTTACAGCATTTTATTGAAACAGGAAAAGGGTTAGTTTTACCAGGTTTGCTTTATTAGTAACAATTTCATCTGTGTTCACTGGCCACATGGGGATCTATATGCTGAAATTAGTCTTTGAAGGGTAAAGACACAGCCCAGCCTGTCTAGCTGTGTTAAAGTAACAGACTACAAAAAGGGCTGGAGCAAGAAATTTCCACTTCAGGTCTGATGAACAGTAAAAGATGCATATGATGTTGGCAGTATCGATCCTCTGTCTCTTGACACATCATATAAATTCTGTATAGTACAAGGAATGTGTCACTGTAGCATAACACTACTGGTTTAGCACAGTGAAGTGCTGTGACGTATTCTGCGGGTACTGGTGTTCATGAAACTATTTCCTCCAGGACCACTGGCTGCATACTCTGCTTGTCAGTGCATAACAACATCTTGCTGATTCTTCTTCAATCGGATTGGTATTCCTGCTACAAGCTGGCATAAGCACAATCCTCACACCTTCCTATGGCTAGCAAGGAAGTTCCCTGGAAAATTTGGCCCAGGACCTTAGAGGGGTTTAGCTTTCTGTAAATGTTTGCTTAATCCTACTCATACTTCTCTCTGAGGCCTTGGAAGAGGGAAGGCCTTAAATCTATGCCTTAGACTGTCAACTATGTAAACTTTGAAATGCATTAAGACTTTAAATACCAGTGAATTATTTTATTGGCACAGTGTTTCCATTTTCTTTCACAACACAGGGGACAGGTCTCACTGTAACAATCTCATTAATATCAGTAAGTATTTGTACAACGTGCCCTGTAAGTATATCTCCTGAAAATGCTACAAGCAGTTATCTAGCGTCACTACATTCATTATGAACTTAAAAGTTACCTTAATGTTAGAGGAAGTACTGATGAGATATTGCTTGCAGAAGCACTAGTGTGGCAGCAGTATTGTCTGTAGACCTCCAGCAAAATACAAAGGAAAGAGAAACATTCCTAAAATAAACAAACAACAACAAAAAAAAGAAGCCTAAAGCAACTAATGAAAGGTAACAAAGAAGACACCAACTAAATAAAGGCCTGTGTTTAGAAAACAAATACATTATATTCTAAGATCTGCACACCAAGTTGAGTTGGAAAATGCAGACAGGACCTGTGAGCCAAATTCACCACGTCAGTGAAGCTGTGATGAATTCTTGCCAGGTTTTACACCACTCTGTAAAAAGCCCTCAAGTAAGAAAAATTAAATATATATAGATGTAAGAACTCATCCACTCCCACATGAGTTCATCCTTAATAATCCACTGAAACTCATAAAACATAAACCACATCAATCCCCTTCAGTACATAACTAGTTATTAAATGCAAACTCCAATATACTATAAAACTCAAAAGAAAATGGGAAAATGACTCTAGCGATGTACTGTGAATATGACTGTTATAACGTCATAGGACAAGTTTATAAAACAGCAAGACGCGCAGATCTAAAATTAACGCGCTTCAAGCTCCTGTGGAGATTGTCCTGGACTTCAGAAAAGGGATACTAATTATGTTTAAGAGACTTGTGAATCTTTGGGACATAAAAAAATAACAATGTGTTTTTGCAGTACACATAAAGGTCCTGATTTCAGTGAAACTGTAGTTTAAATTCAGCGTAAAACATCTAGTTTCTCTGCTGCTCCTTTTCTTTTGTTGCTGTTGCTACTTTGGGAGAAGCTCTCTGTCCCATGTTGAGAAGATGACTCCTTGGACACATGTTCCCCAGAAGAGAGGGGAACATGTTCCCCTCATTATCTTTTTGAGCTGCATGAGTGAGCTATTGGGAGCAACATCCAAACACTCTGAACACCACACGATCAAAGGAGGTAACCAGAGGGGAACATTTTATTCTCTTGTGTTTACAGAGCAAGCAAACAGCAAGAGCATGAGGCCTTACCACATCTTCTTCTTCACAACAGGATGTGCTTGCAGGTGTTGAAATAACAGTGGTGTTAGCACAGTTTCCTTCTTGCTGCACACTTAGCATCCCCACTGTACTCCAGAACGGTGTTCACAGGGGTGCTCTCGTGCTGTTTTGTCTCTCAGTGCTGCTTAGTTTAACTTCTAAATAGTTTTTCGTATTGCTAAGCAGCTGTTGTCCACCTTTTGTACTGAAAATTGTGCCTTCAGTGCATTTTTGCTAAGGTCAATCAGGATTTCATCTTTAGGCAACTATAATTTCAAAAATTCACTTTCAGAAATGTCAGTAATTGAATGAGCATGATTTTTTCTAATGAATTTCTGTGGGTTACAATTTAGTGAGTTACAGAAAGAAACATTTTTTACAAGTGTTTTCATCTCCAAAAAAATTAAGCTCCTTGTTGACCTGACATTTGGGGATTATAAATAAGAGTTCAAGTCAGTGATATTTTAGTCCAGGAAAAAATTACTCACTTAAATCACTCATATGATTATAATCTCAAGGAGACTGAGCCTCTCTTGAAAAGATCACAGTGTTGCCATTAAATTTACTTGTACGAAGGTTAAGGTGGTGTCCCTGAACTAACCAGTCACTGATTTAAAGTCACTGATTTTAATAATTTCTTATTTTTCAAAATGCTTTGAGAGAAAAAAAATAAATGTTCATTTCAATGACAACAGGTTATTTTCTTCAGCTAATATTTCTCAACGAATTATTTTTTAAAATAAAAAACTGTTTTATTTCTCCAGCCATCTGGAAAGTCAATGATTCAAGCAGGATCTCTCTAGTTTAGCAGAAGGGAAATGAATAGCATCCTTTCACCAAAAGTGTAAATTACATATTTTGAATCACCTAAATTGTTACTAATGTGCTGGCATTCATTGTCTAAAATAAGAGACAGCTTTCTTGATATGCCAGTGTTAAAAAATACTCTATATACATTATCACTTTTTTTTTTTCCTTATAGTACGAACTAAGTAAAATATATAAGAAGAAAATCTGAACAGTACTGTTATCTAACTGGTGTATTCACTATTATATCTGTGAATTTCTGGTACAGCTAATGTTGTAGTGCAAGCCTGTGATTAATCCACAATAACGTATTAATAGAATTACATTGCCTGTTACTACATTTGTCTGAAGCTAAAGTGATCTGTCAAAATACCAGTTTGAAAACTTAAAATGAAGAGGAAGGGAAAACCCAAACCAAATGTAAGTACATGGAGAAAAAATATTTCCCCTCTTCCAACTCCACAGGCAGCAGACCAGTAAAAGGATTTAATAAGGAACATAGTTTTGCCGCCTACATGTGATAGGCTCACTACTCTGCGTTTGAATTCCCATTTACCAACCAGAACTGGCTTGTGATGAGCTGGCAAGGGTTGGTGATCATCTGATACTAGTACAGTCTGGTTGTTCCTGAGTTGCAATACCTCTCTAAGCTGCTCCTGAGGAGAAGCATTGAAGAGCCACTACTTTCTCAGACACGTACCCCAGTTGCCTACAGAAAGAAGTTAAGTGGTCTTTATACAGCTTCATACTCCTATCAGTTAGTAAATGTTTTATCAAACAATCAAAATACAGCTCAAAAGTACTGCCTCTCTGTAAGTCAAGATATTTTCATCCTACTTCACTTCCAATAACACAGCCTAGCAGAATCCATCCCCAGATAAGAGCTTGCAATCCAAATAGATTTTCAGGCCTCTTTTACAGACATTAAAAATCACTTCATATTATACATGATGATTTGAAATGTCTGGGATTGTTACTTCACCGAGTCAAGCCTATTGTTATGGAGACAAAGTCATCCATGTGACATATGTGCAAGAAAGGAACTTCAATACCTAGCGGAGTGCTATAACAATCATAACCAAGGACATCTCACTTACTCCAGAATCATTTGCATCTGGCAACAGACCAAGGACAAATAATGAAGTTGTGAGTCTTTCAAGTAAGGCAAATGCAACAAATGAGCCAAAGCAACTGCTGTTAAAAATCACAGAAATTATTAACTCATAATGAGTCGAATTCCCCTGACGTAGGTTCTCAGGTCTAAGGGCTTCAAAGCTGTATACATATAAAATACAGTTGCTAGTATATAACCATGTAGTTAGAAATTATGCACTAGCATATATGATGCCAATGGGATGCACTTCATTACTCAGCTCATATGGAAGCAGGTGCTCTTTAATAAGGAAAAGCTAAATCTGTACGAACAGGGTGGTACATATTGGAACTCCCTAAACACTATCAAATTCTGGAGTATACCCTGTTTCTGTTGTTATATTTCTCTGAGGCAGGAGGACACCACTAGCTTCATTTTACATTAATAGAGGCATATTTCCTATATCATCTTGGTTAGATTTGTCTGATTATAGTTCAGCCAGCTGCCATAAAATATCTGTGGGATGTGTTTTGAATTCTGTCATTTTTTGTCCTGCTGTATTTGTCTTTTTCTGAAAACCCCAATTTTCTACCTGGAACTAACCTCTTGCAAACTGGAGCTAGAATACAGCTAATAGCAGGAAACAGGGAATATTAAGGCAGTGATGCTTAAGACATAGGCTGAAACCTGAGCTAGCAGGACAGAACAGATGCCTAGAGACGTAATATCCAGAAAGAGATACAGGTACAGTAATCTTCCAAATCACAATGTGTTACTTTTAGGGAGCTGACTTTTGGTCCAAACCTAGGTTTCAGAAATAAGAGAAAGGGACATCTCAACATTGCATCACATAGAAGGTCACCTAGAAGGCGGCTGTTTGAATTCCTTTTTTTTGTATAAGATCTCAGTTTAGATGTTTAGGAAGGAAATATCATAACCTGTATTGATTCGGTGAATTTGGGTTCATGCTTTGTAATTCCAAGTGAACTTGTCTTTCTGATGTCTGCTTTGAACAACACTGGTAAAACTAGTCCTGTGCCCATTTTAATGAAACAGTTGTATTTATATGAAAGATCCTATCTTCTTTAGAATGTATGTAGGACAACCGTTAAGATTTGCATATGGCTGCCAGGGAAGCTAATCTTTTCCATAGCAGCCTCTTAGATGGCACATATAAGGCAGAAAAAGGCATATTTTAAAATTCAGTCAAACTTAGGTGCTTGTTGGGTGCTGTCAAGATCAGCCATGAAAAGACTCTGAGTTAGGAAAGAGTGAGTTATTCTGGTATTTGCTTCAGAAACCTCAGCTGGCTTAATTGTTACGTGGAAGTCTCCAGATCATTCTCTTACACCAGTTCCAGTATCCATTTCTAGACCTACCCAAATGCTTTCACTCAAAGTCATGTTGGAGTTCATACTGTGGATTGATATTTACAATGTTTAAAGCTTTTCATCTAAATGCTTTCATTGACCCTTTTTAAAGATAAAATGTCCAATTGCTAATTTACAATTGAGCCAAAAATCACAGAATGGAAGAAGCCATGCAGACAGACTAAACAGGTGTGTCCTGTTGACTTATTAGTTTTTTCACAATGCACTCTTGCAAAGAACATACATATTCTTTTTTTTTTAATTACAGCTATTTCATCCACACTTAGAGACTGCTTCTGACAAGCTGTGCTTGGTAACAAGAAGAAATGCTGCGAGGAGAAGGAGGGCATCAGGGATTCATTTCCCTTTGTGTACAACTCTTCTGCAATGACAGAACACAAGAGCAGTCACGGAGTCCTGCCAAGTCAAGGGCAGATTGTCAGCTAATGCTACTCCAGTCATGCTTTGAGGAACCATGGCACCACTCATAACTCACACCAACTAGCAGAGAAGTGGATAGCCTACCTGACACCTGTGGAAAGGAAGCACAAGATCCCTCACCCTTTTTTATTTATTTGTCAAAAAGCTCTGCTCAACTTTCTGTTGACCTGTGGCTTCTGGGTGCACATGTAAGGTTTCCTTTCCTGCACGTGGTAATGGAAAGTGATCATACAGCAAGAGAATCTGATGTGGTCATGCATGTTGAGAAGCCTGTCATGGCGATGTGTACTTGCAGCCCAGAAAGCCAACTGTATGTTGGGCTGCATCAAAAGAAGTGTAACCAGCAGGTCGAGGAAGGTGATTCTCACCCTCAACTCTTACAAGACCCCACCTGCAGTACTGTGCCCAACTCTGGTGCCCTCAATATGAGGACGTAGACCTGTTGGAAAGGGTCCAGAGGAGAGCCATGAAGATGATCGGAGAGCCATGAAGATGATCAAAGGGCTGGAGCAGCTCTCCTATGAATGTGGGCTGAGAGAGTTGAGGTTGTTCAACCTGGGGAAGAGTAGGTTCTGGGGAGGCCTTATAGCAGCCTTCCAGTACCTAAAGGGGATCTACAAGAAAGCTGAAGAGGGACTTTTTACAAGGGGAGGTAGTGAAAGGATAAGGGTTAATACACTCAAACTGAAAGAGGGTGGATTTATGTGGCAATGTACTTCTTCAAGGACATTGTAACCTTGTTGTGGACTATCCACCCAGCCTTGCTGCTGAAGGAGACACAGAGGCAGGAGCTGGCACAAAGCAGTTCGCTAGTATAATACAAAGCAGTTAACTACTACAATGCAAGTAGTTAACATAGATGGGGGCGCATGGTGTAGCAGCAAGAACCAATCAGTAGCGTTACTATGCGCGTGGACAGCTCGTGGACGAGCTGTGTGTCCAGTCAGGGGGCAGCGTGCCGCCTGGACAAACTTCAGATAGGTGTAAGTATACCTCTGCAGAACAATAAAATGTCTCAGCTATGATCATATTGGTATGTCGCTGAGTCCATGATTCTGCTCCTGCAGATTTAGATTAGATATAACGGAGAAATTCTTCACCATGGCACTGGCAGTGCAACAGGTTGCCCAGAGAAGCTGGGGATACCACCCCATCCCTAGAAGTATTCGAAGCCAGGCTGGATAGGGCTTTGAGCAACCTGGTCTAGTGGAAGGTGCCCCTAGCCATGGCAGTGGGGTTGGAACTAGATGATCTTTGAGGTGTCTTGTAGCCCAAACCATTTTTTATTTTTTATGATTCTATGATAAGTTCAAGTATCATGACTTCATATGATTTTAGCAGTTCATCAGAGACTTGCAGCTGCAGCAAGAGGCAAACACAGGACGTATAATGTGCATTTCTGGAAGATGTTTTCTTTAGGGACAGCGTCTGTGGTATTCTGTAATATGACCAAAGGATTTCTAGCTGAGATCTGAAAGCAGCACTATATATAATGCCTTGTCAGGATTAGAGCCTTAGTATTCTCTTCATGGCCAAGCAGTCTCTAGGAAGTTACATAAATTCAAAAGCAAACACTTTTCAAAGTAATCTACTAGAAATTCAACATTTATACCTCCACAGAACAATTTAAGCCCTTATGGCACCCCAAATATTATTTAAGATTATTTGAAAGTTTATGGCATTTGAAAAATCCGAGGTGATTTAGGTGATCATGGCATCAAAGGAGTTAATGTGCCTTAAAACCGTATACTACCCTAAGGATTTTAGGCAATTTAAGCACTTATGCCATCATAAAACAGTTTAAGTGCTCAGACTATCTTTACCATTTAAAGTGGCCTAAAAGTTCATACTATATCATCTAGGATGGTCTGAACAGCCAGTTCCTTGTCAGAATACTGTTTGAGCATAATTTGTAAATTATCTAAAAACTTTCTAAGTGGAACATTACTTAATAACTAGATAAAACTTCACAGCAATTACAAAAATACTTTTACATTATTATTATTATTATTATTACAGTCAGTTCAAGCCAATATTTTATATTACCACCACTGATCAGCACTGTTCTCTAAAAATACAATACAGACTTTAATTTCAAAACACAGCAAGATTTCTGAAATCAGGCACTCAGCTACTAGCAGGCTTATTTTAATAGAAACTCATGTAAAGTTTTCAGCATTGGTTATAAAAGCCATCAAATAAAATATGCTACCTACTTTTTTATACGTTAAAGTGACACAGTCTGTCATATCTACTTCTAGAACATTTCCACTTCTGATTAGAATGAAAATTTAGAAATTTTAGCACACAAATAATGATGATTTTTTTAACGAAAACAATATGTACTTCAAAAATCATGCAAGTTTCCACTGGAGTAGTGCAAAAAAAGGAGGTTATTTAATAACATAGACTAATATTATTTATAGATGGTGCAGATACAAAAAAAAGCTATAATTAATAATTTTATCTGAGTGTTACTTCTGAATATTCAATGCTATGTCACTTCTTTCTGCTGCAGATGCACAGGGAACACTGTAAAATTTGAACTATTTTCTACTCAGCTCCTGCTAGACAAGCAACTGCCTGCAATAGAAGCATGAAAACTTGACACTGTTTGTCAGCCTTATCAACCACATCACGATGGGATAGAAAAACTAACTTGATGGAGACAGCATCTTCTCTCAGCTGTGCTAGTGCCTCTATGTAGTAGGAATGGCAAATACTAAAACAGTACAGCAAGCTTGAAGCATTTGAGCAGATAACTGAAATCGACGAAGAGTATTGGGGCGGTAATGTGATTAGAATTTGCATACATAGGGTATTTCACTCTCATATCTTACTTATCTACTTCCAAGGTCTCTGAAGTAGTCGTTGTCTTTCTCCTTTATATGCACAAATTGTGTGTGTGTGTGTGTTGACAGCACCTAAACAGAAGTATGAATTACATCTGATACTTGTTCAGTCAGCAGCCTTTCTTTGAAGACTAGTGCATACAAAACCTCCTTAGATCTAGAACGCAAAGTACTAAGCCATGCTGGGAAAACTGTCTTCACTGAAGCTCCATCACTAAAAGGAGTCTGATTCTGCTTCTACACAGCTCGCATTCACTGATCTCTTTTCACCATCTTCCACCAATTGTCAGATGCCTGTAATAGTACTTCTGTACACACACATTAAGCAACGTTGTCATATTAAGCTTTTTAATTTTTTTTAATGCTAATTTATGCTAGTGAATTGAAACCATTCTAGCAAAGAACAGAACATTTAGTATTTTCATGGTTAAACAACATCCATGGAAATCTTAGTCAGATCCCGAACAAGCCTCCAAGTCTTATCAGCAAAAGTACATTCATACACACAGAAAAAATACCTGGCCAGAATAGAAATTCTGTCCCTATTGAAATTATATGGGATGTATTCTGAGGAGACTAAATTGGTATTGATATGGAAGATAAAGTATCAGTATTATACTCCACAATTAGTTGTGCAGATCTGTTTAGTCTGCTTTACAAGTTCAGCTCTGTGAATAGCTCCAGCAAGTTAAACCTTAAAAGCCATTTGGATGAGATTCAGGCATTATTCTTTAATTATTATTAAAACTGAAGTCTATAGTGGGAGAAAAAGCAATGCTGAGCTAATCACACTCTTACTCTAGTCTCATACGGAGACTTCATTTGTGAGTTTCCCAAAAAGTATGACATAACTGTCATGGGTTCATGATTCCCAAAATGCATTTCTTTTCCTCTTCATTAATGTGTCACTAATTCAATCTGTGAAGTCTATGTCATAGTCATATCCTACATTTCTCCCCATTACTGTGGAATGTATTACGGCATTTTTCATTACAGAAAGACTCCACTATTATTTCTGCTGTTGATAAGAAGTTCAAAAGGTAGAGCTCTCAGTTCTTCCAGCTCCTGCCCCTAACTTAAAGCTATTTCTTGAAAACACAGAAAAAAATTACACAGAAAATAATAAAGGCAGTATATCTTCCCTCATCACACCTATTAGGAGGATGCTAGTTCTTGAATTTAGGAAAATAACCTATTCTTTTTCACGGTACTGTTTCTTCCATAGTTGTACTCCAGCCTGTTTTCTAAATAAATAAAAAAATAATATTTTTTTTTTTTTTTTTAAAAAAAAAAAAAAAAATTTTTTTTTTTTTTTTTAAAAAAAAAAAAAAAAATTTTTTTTTTTTTTTTTAAAAAGACCATTCACAATGAAACCTGAAAATGCTGAAAATGTGTATGATCTAAGATAACTGAAATACAGATCTCTAGTTTGGTGACAAACTAACTATTATTGTTAAAGCTAAAATGAAGCCATTTCTGAGACTGGATTGCTCAAAAGATTAATAATATCAGATAGTTCAACACACAGAAATCTTTTCATACTCATTGGCAGTTCTCAAAATTATTATCATCTGATGGCTGCTTCCCATTTGAAATAAAATGGATCTGGTGGTTTCAGTCCTCTTTTCAAGAGATCCTCATCCACTTCACAAAACATAACAGTATTTGACACTGGATGACAAAAGGGTGAAAACTTGAATATTTGAATAGCCAAATTAACTTCTCATTCCTAAAAGTACCAAACTTAAGCATGTGTTACCTATTGGAATCTTGTAGAATAACTTACTAAACTGAGGCTTCTGGTGACAAAAACAGTCTTTTATTCTCCGGGACCATTACTCTAAAACTAAAATACTACCTAAAATGTGATAGTGAATTTACCATAAAGTAATAAAGTTTATGTCATCTATAAAGTAATGACGTTGACATTTTTAATATATTCTCCAGACATTTAGTGAGACTTTATTTCACTCATATATTTCTGATCTGTAGTCTTTAAATGTATTTTGCAATTACAGTGATCACGTGTACTGATCCTATACATACAGTCTCAAATACCAGAATACTTCGGATGTTATGACAGCAGAAATTTTAAGTATACCTCAATCTACAGTTAATTTCCTGATTTCTTTGATGGCCTAGAACTGTCCTGTGTGATCCTGGGATATGTCTATGTTATGTCTACATTAAGTCAGTGAAACAGGAGCTGACCAGTAGGTTGAAGCAGCTGGTGTTTGGACCCCCACAACTACATTATTTGCAGTCCAGGGCCTTTTCTTTAGACACATCCAGTCTGATCTCCTGGTATCACACACCATGTAAGTGTAACAATGTTGTCTAAAAAAACCAGCCAAACCATCAAATTCCGTTGAAAAGTTGGAACACATCTGGTGCACACCTGGAGTGAAGCTTGCATTTTTTTTTTTTTTTTTTTTTTTAAAAGAAAACCACACACACCAAAGTTCTGTAAATTGAACCACCTCTGAGTAACTGGAAAAGTAAAAAGTGAAGTAGCTTCATGCATTCTGAAGTTGTAGTACAAAAGTTGCTTTTTCATCTTCTGCTTTAAGCAGTCAGCTATCACAAGAAAAATGCCATACATCTGTTCGCTATCAGCTTGGGTAGCTGCTTTATCCCCAAACACTCCTTCACAGGGTATACAACCGATCACTAATGTAATAGTTTCCTGTTGAACAGGACGTAGATGTTCTGAAGAACCGTGTTTTTTCTGTTACTCTAATATCTCACAGTGTAACAGTGCCTCTAGGGTAAATGTCTCCTTTCCTGTGTTGCTTTTGTTTTCAGTGTACAAATCTACAAAGGAAGCTGTACCTTCAGCTTATTTTTAAAAAGTCATACACAAACAAAACTTGGCTTTTCTTTGGCATTCCAGGCAGGGGAAGGTTCATTTCTGAAAATGAAGCCCTAGAGCTGTAATTCACTGTTGGCAGGTCATGCTGTCCAGAATAGCTTTGTTCTGAAAAAAATGATTAAACAAAAACATGAAATAGTCTTATTCAAGATAATTTCTCAACTTGATATGGTTTCTACCTTGGTAAATTTGATATGATAACATAAATATGATTTTTAAATCCTGATTTAGTCATTGCATTTATTTATTTTCATTTGAGAAATAAAGTCATCTCTTCCACAGCAGAATACTACGATAGCTAAGTACTATATCCACTGTGCATCATCATCAACAGATATTTTGCAATAAACCATTTCATTGCTATCACTGCAATTTCATGGTAGTCTGTTTCTGGCCTGTAAATTTAGATTAGGTAGCCCTGATGGATCATATTTTGTAATACTGTGCCTTATCTATTTATACAAGGGATAAGTGAATACATATCTCTTAGACTTCTTGACATATTTGTAGCTGTTTGTCGACTTTTTATTAAAGACAGAAATATTGGTACATAAATTGTAAGCACAAACCTCCATGTATTTATCCATACCCTTAGATCCACAGCCATAGATACTACAACAAGCCTTCTCAATGAAAAGCTGAAAAAGAATAGGATAAACAAGGCTTCTCCAGGCAATAAATTCATTAGGGACCATAGATGAATGATGATAGCGTCAGCAGCAGAAAGAAGTTCCAGCACTTCACTTGCCACCTCTGGAGCTCCAGCATTGAAGGGGAACAGATTAAACACACGAAAAGGCAGAAGCATGCTATGATTTTTGCTGAATTCTGCTTTCTTACCTGACATTATCTCAGAGATGTACCTCAAGTTAATGTGCCTCCTGTCTTGCCCTTCCTATCGTATAGATGACCAATGTGACCTTCTAAAGAACAAAAAAAAAATCCATCTCTGTATTTAAGGTCACTGTTCTGTAGCAAAGACATGGCTGTCAATATCTGATAGAACTTCTGTTCACATCTGTCCTTCTCATTAAAAAAAAAAAAAAAAAGTTTTTTTCTTTCTAACCCTTCTTCCTCTATTTCTCTGCTCTGACAATACATTTTTCTAATTTCTTATTGGTTTATGTACTGTAACTATGCTGCTACTGACAGCTTCTGTTTTGAATAGATTAACAACTGGAGTTGTGAAAACACTGCACAAATACAAAACCATTTGGATTTCCTTTAATTAAACAAACTCCTATGCATTTGATCTTTCATTAGATTTAACAAAAATAAGCACTTCAAGAAAGACCACCATCCTGCAAGCCTGCATGTATTTACGTCAGCATCCTGTCCATTGAAGTTAGCATATGTACTTAGACTAAAATCTTGACATAAAACACAGTGTTCTTAAGACCAAGATCCCTGTTTTCCATTTTCTGCTTCTCTGCCTGTTTTCAATGACCTAACAACTATTGCTGAAGTAGGACAGTGTAAATGCCTTCACTTCCAGATGCGAATGCCCCTAGCAGAGATTTTGTGAAGACCAAAAACCCATTCTAAATAGACACTTCTGTTTTGCATTGGCAAGTGGAAATTCTCCGTTGATACAGAGGCAATACGACAGACACAGCATCTTGCTGTTGCTCTTCACTAGATCACGTATCCTGTTCCTGGTGAATCACAGCTGCGTGACAGTCCTTGCAGGTGTACTGACTACTTGCTTCAAACTTGCATCCACACATTGCACTGGCAGGTCTTTCAGAGGATGAAAAAGAATGAAAATACATGAGGATGTTAGGCAAACATCAGCTCTAATTTCTCTACAAAAATTCATGAAAATTATGATATACAACTATTACAAGCAGAGGATCTAGGATAACAACGTGAACCATGTGCATTTTCTGTTATATGCAGTAGTCTGTGTTTATGTACTATTATTTGCAATATAGTGTTATCACAGAAATGAATTATGCCATGGATTTTATGTGTAGAATCTAGCTGTATTGGCTGTCTCTTGTTCTTTGCTGAAACTACTACTGCAGATGTATTCTCATTCAGAAACCCTTTGCAAGAAGAACTTGCAAACTGAGCCCAAGAATAGGAACAGTAAACTGTTAACTGCTTTTCTAAATGAACTACAATGGGGAGGAAAATTTTCTTCTGGTCTGCTAAAATGAAATAAAAAAACTCCTTGCAACTGAAGAGTTGTTAAACCAGTATTAAAATAGTACTTGTTTAATGAAAGGATTCTTTGTTCATCGTTTTCTTCTTCTTCCATATAGCATTGTAAAAATTTGTGTTTCAGTATAGGTCTGACGGTCTGACAGACCTCTTTGTATTGTACACTATCTGTCATTCTAGCTATCCTTGAGAGCCACAAAATGATACAGAATATTAATTTATTGGTCTGTAGATGAAAAAAGAAATACTGTTTAAAATGAGGTCTAGGTAATAATCTTTTTAAAAAATTGAAATATACTGTATGAACACTATTTGATACTGGAAAAAAATTTTCTTCATTTTTCCTGGTTTTAATATTATTTACAAAATTTAATAAAACAATCCAATACAAACAAAGTAATGAGAAAATGAGACTCATTAACCTGAATTACTTGCATTATACACAACTGTAGCATTGTTGAACTAGTTCTTTTTATGGTCTGGTGATCATTCACAGGTAATCAACATTCCTGTGGAAAGCTTGAGTAAAAAATGCCGTAGGAATTAAAGCTAAATATATAGCACATTGTGTGGATAGGGACTTCATGAAGTAATCCTTTGTACATCGAACTGTAAAGATAGAAGGTAGTTTCCAACTATTTGCCATTGAAATTACACTATCAGATATTTTTAGAGAACATACCATGGCTAAGTGTGCAAAATGCAATGGATCATAGGCAGCAAATTAATTAGGTATCTGGATTTTCAATCACAAGGGAAGTCCTGTTCTTCACGCTATCTTTTCTGACACATTAACCTTCTGTTTCTAGTATCTCTTTGGGCCATGTTATTGCAAGTATCAGGACAGACACACAAGAAGACAACTTGGTAACTCATCTTGATATCTCCCTTCTTCTATTACAAGAAGTCTGAATCCAATCTATAAAAAGACAAACAAAAATATCAACATGCAGATTCACCAAGATAAGACTAATTGCAGACTGAATTCCAAGAATGTATGTCCAGATTTTTTTTACCTGCTTTTTTACCCTCCCACCTTGAGTATCCTGTTTTGTTTCTTTCTTGGGCATTGTTTCATGCACATGATATTTAAAGCACTTATAAGTTGATGTTGAATAATTTGTAGGTTATTGACTTTTGAAAACAAGAGTGAAGTTTCTACCAGGAGGCTGTCACTAAGATCCTAATTTGAGATGGATTTACTATGATCCTCAGGTCTTGAACGTTAAAAGGAAATGAAAAACTTTTCTGGATGAATAATAATTCTTTCAACAGATCCCATAAAACAGTGGAGATATGAAAAAGTAGGGGAACAACTTCATAGGGAAGCCTTAGTGACAGATTGGTAAAATGGCATAAAAGAGGCATCACTGAAGGAGCAGGATCAATCTGAACTGGGATATGTCTCTAGTAGCAAGGAAATAAAATGTTGCATGGGGTTTCTCTTGGATAGTCCTGCTGAGTCCACTTTTCTGTCATGTCCCACATCTACCATACGCAACCAGAAGCTACACTTCAGATAACAGATATCCGAGACCCACTATTCTTCCTTCTAGGTCAGTCAACCACTCTAGAGGACAGGCTGCAGAAGCTGTTATCTAGTAGTGAATTTTTCCTCCCTCTTCACCATTGAACCTCTAGAAGCCACACCAAAAATATGACCATAACAACATCAGCTAGAATTTGCTATCATTTTCTCTAGTTCCTGCACTGAGCTAATGGCGTAAGCACAAAATAAATACTTACTTCCTTGCCTCTGTTGCACACAGGTCATAGACTGAACATATTTTCAGCTTGTTTTCCCAGTACAAGACGAGATGTACTTACCAGGTGAGTCAAGGTGGCTGGAATCATCTTCCAAAGATGTTTATTTTTTCTGAAGTTTTGCAATATGAATATTCCCTTAGATGTGCCTATGGCATAGTGACACAGGGTCAAATCAGAGATGACACGGTTAAATCCAAGGGAGAAGATATACATCTGCCTGTGACCAGTGCTAGATCAGGCCTTGGAGGCAGTTTAACTTCAATGTGATAACACTGTACTTGAAGGTACCTCTCACAGTCCTGGCATGCATTGTCGTTTCTCTGTGTTTTCTGGTTTCACTTCAGTCAGCAACAGGCCACCCGTTACACTGAATAATGCCATATAGTGCACTATTAGCACTGGCAAATAGCGTGTGATCCTTCTGCACGAAAATCAGTGCTGTTCTTTTGAAGATGAGGTGCTCTTTAGATGCTGATAAGATGTAGGGGATCAGAAGCAATCTATTCTGTGACTTTGTCATCTAACTATTGTTTATCCTGCATTAAGGGCTTACAAAAAAAAGTTCGTGTAGTTGGATCACCTCAAAATTTTATCCTATTCTAGACTAATCAATGTGCATTCATGCTAATAATAACCTCATCAAATTACAAGGTAAGCAATTTTCCTTCTACTCCTGTCATTACAAAAGCCAGCCTTTCTGCATTTCAGAAAAGCTCTATGACATACTGACACTTTATACATGCAGCACAAAGACAGCCAGACCATGACTTCTAGGCTGTCCTTCTCATTAAGTGGGTGAATGAACAGTTCTATCTTTGCTCAGCCAACGCAGCAATTTCGTTTCTTAGGTAACATTTATACCTCTATGTATCCAGTACCTTCCGATGACAGTTCTTGTGCAAATGACATAGGAGAGAAACAGTAAACTAATGAAAAAATGAAAACATTAGCTCATTTCAAGCGGAAAATACTTTAAAAATATATATGTATTTAAGTAAAAAAAAAAAAAAAAAGAAGAGCAAGGAGAAAGAAGGTAGAATGACAACATCAACAGGAATGTTTACCACTGAATAAACTAATCTAAGAGTTTATCACATATACATGTCCTTTTCAAGCATTCACGTTTACAAGGTCTCTGCTAAACGAGGAAGAATAAACTGATTCGATAGTTAGTCATGGTTTTCTTTCCAGTAGTCATTCTGGTGAGCTCAGTGTTTTCCAAGTGTTTGCAAAACCCAGAAAAGAAAAAAAAGTTTCTCATATCTGATTTGTAGGCTACAGTAATTTTATTTTCAGCTGTACATTTTAAGAAACTTTAAATTAGTCCTTTTTTTGCAGACTAAACATTGAACACTGAATTTCTTTTCGCTTCAAGACATGTTGTGTTCCCCAAAAATAGCAAGGCACTCAGAGTCACTGACTGATTTTGAAAACCCATTTCGTTGTTACATCAGGGAACTGATATACCAAGGAGTAAAAGTGATCTGACGCAAAGGCTGTAAAACAAAACAAATGACCTAGATAAACAATGATTACAGCTGTTACAAAATAACAAATTTTAATGAAGACCTAACATCAGTGGTCATATTCAAATTATTTTACTTACACAAATGTTACAGTATGTAATTCCCTAAATGGGTTTTTGGTGTAAGCAAAATCTAGGATAAGGTCTAAAACCCTGCATTTTTAAACTGAATTAAAATATATAAAACCTAGACTGACAACTTTGATATTGAATATTTCAACTTAATTACTTTTTTCATTTTCTGTTTTTCTTGCATTATGAATACCTGTGCAATAGTAGTAATACTGACTAGCAAATTACCACGTAGAAAACTTTTCTCTTAGCTGGCATGTTCTATAGAGACGTCAGTCTATAGAGATTCATTAGTTCTATAGAGATTCGTCAGTTAGTTCTATTACTATTTGTAAATTGCTCTCGTTGGAACAGTCATAAGAATCTGAGCCATAGATTTTTAAAAGAAACGTTCCTTGTCTTATGGCCTTAAACGGCTGAAGGAGAAAATAAGCCACTGGCAGGGTCATTAGAAAAATAAAATGGCCAGGACCACTTTTATGTAAACTGCATTACTATCTTTAAAATGTTTAATCTTGAGTGCTAAGGAAAAGTCCTGAATAACGAGCATTTGAACACATGCCTTCTTCCAGAGCAATTATGTATCTATAAACTATAGTACAAGCAACGAAAAGAAACTGGTTCTCAATGAAGAGCAGAAACTCAAGAAAAGTAATGCAAGGAAAAAAAAAAAAAAACACAAACAAACAAGGAGACGCCTTCTGAAACCTTCGTACCTTCCAGCAACCTTTCTCTTTTGGCTAGAATTCAAGAGGTCTGCTAACTAACTGATATTTTCCCAGAGATCAGACTAGAGCCTCAGAAATGACATTTTATCATTGTTCTATGAAAATGGAGTTGGTTTTATGCAGAAAATCTTTCCCATGCAGTTTCACCATGCTCAGTTTGACTTACGTGGTTTTACATCTTCAGTACTTCATAATCACACTGAAGTTCAGGCAAGTGCAAAAGTCTTGCAGAAGTCTTGATTGCAGGACTAAGAAATTTCTATTAAAGCATGTTTTATTGTAACTTTCACTGGGAATTTGATGTTTTGTATTTGGGAAATGCTGGTTCCTCCCTTTAGTTACTGTAGCTTAAGGCAACACTTGAATGCTTTACAGACAGTAATGAACATCTGTTGGTACCCTCTCCCTTTCACAAGGTTATTTCACATTACATTTCTATTAGAATCAGCTCTTCTGCTGAGGGCATTAGCACATCTTGGAGTCCTATTTGGCAAGTTATTTTTGAATTTTTCTCTCCTTTACCTTTGCCTGCAGCTAGACATAATAGAGGCATCCTGGATGCTAAAGTCAGAGATGCCTCCTGTCTTTCTTTCTCATACATACAAGGAAAGAAACACAGTGCTGTAATATTGTGTTACACATACGTTGTTGGTAAAATGTGGATCAGAAGCCAACAACATAGCATCCTGGAAAATATAGTTTTTCAACCAGTTATAAGTCTCTAGCTCTTCAGCCATTAGATACTGAAAGTGTCATACAGATGGCATATTCAGTCCCTGTGGAGTGATCCTGCTGTCAGATACACTGTACCAGATGTACAACTAAGGAACACCAGCACTCGTGGCTGGAATGAAAATTCTGGGAGTCAGAGAGAACTGGGAACACACAGAAATGGATCAAACCTAATATTTATTGTGGCAGTCCTTCTATAATTATGGTAAACAAACGTAATGAAAATCAGCATCTTCTATCTAAAATAATAAATATAAATTCATCAAATATATGAAAGTCCACATATTAAGCAAAGAGGTTCTACCACTATTTTTTTTAATCTGTGTCAATCAGTCTGTCCTTTGATAAATTAAGCATTGGAATATAAAAGTTTGATGTTACTGTCTTTGGGAAATCTAACACAGAGGTGACTTTCTGAAACTTCCAATGATATGTCTGTAAATATCATTTCAGTTCACTATAAATAAATCAAAATCATGTTTTTCCCCATTGTTAACAACAGACTAGTTCTCCATCAGCATAATTTATAATGCCTACTAAAGAGTTTGGTAACAATCAGTGTCTGTAAACGCTGTTACTTATCAGTCTAATAAGTTTTTCATACAACCCTCTCACAAAAGGTTTTACAAGCTTGACAGAGCTATCCATTTCCAACCACTCAAGAGTTTATTTATTCCCAGTAAATATTTCTTTGCTTATCTTCTTATTCCTGACTTTAATTGCTCTGGGAGAGGCCCATCATTAAAATGCTAATTCACGGTCTCCTTTACCTGATATTTTAAAACAGATTAAATTCTGCTTCAATACCAAACTTTTTTTTGCTAGTCTTCTGTGTTTTCTCTCTTTTCTCTTCCTTCTTCTGCCTTCTAAGTTATGCATGGTGGAAAATCTTAACTGACAAAGGTGTTCATTTAGTACTGAAATCACTGTACTGAGGGATATTTACGGCTTCTCTGACATGTATCTTTAGGGTGCCAGTTTTCCAGTGAGGACTTTTTTTCTGTAATTTGAAGGCTACAGACTAAGTCAAACAAAGATATAGTGGTCACAGGTGTGTTCACTGGGAAGGATGATGCAGGCAAAATAAATCATACTGTGTGAATGACAGCAGGAAAGAAAAGTATGAAAAATAATATGCTAATATTAGCACTATATATAGTGTTGAGTTTATTTCATTTAAGAAGTGTTATTTCAATATCTCTACACAACTTGGCATAGCATGGGAATGCACTTAACTTCACTGTGGAAATACTAGACCTAACTATCAGGCCTAATTAACGCAACATTTTTGCAGGGCAAATATGGCCTTTCTCCTGCCTGTTAAGACCTGGTTGTAAAGGCAACTCTCTAATGAGAGTTAGATTGGTTTAAAACATAAAAAATCTTAAAAGTCACACACATTAGAACTACATCCCAATCAACTCTCTTTACTTCAATAGTACAACCTGTACTGATACTGCATTGTGGAAAAATGTCCTCATTCACTGTAAACTTGGTTTTATTGAAATAATACATCTATTTATTTTTAAAATGTACAACTGAAACATTATTTTAAATTTGTAAATAAACTATTCTTATCTGATCTGGAACTAAGCAGTTCTTAGAACTATTTTGCCATTGTAAACTGCCAGGTTATGCCCCAGTTTCAATTTTAAAAAATATGAACTGTTTCATCTCTGGTTTTGAAACAACTTTTTTTTTTCTTTTCCCTCACTTCCTTTCCCCCTCTGAATTCTGGAACCTGAAGAAGAAAACAGTTGGCCAGTCAAGATAATGAAGATTCACCATGATATTGTGAAAACAGGCAGCGTTTTAATACACACCAAAAAAGTGCATTTGTGAGTGGTTCTTCTTGAACTTCCACAGTAAAGATAAAATTCCCAAGCTCTAATGTTTATGTTTGGACTGGAAATAGTGCAAGACTACATTTCCTCACATCTGCACCAGCAGCTGGACTGAGACAGTATATAAACAAACCAACCAAAAAAGCCCTAAAAAAGACAAATAATTGTGGAGTTTTTAAATTTCAGAAAGAATTCAGGAGAAGGTAAGTGTTGGTTCCAACTTTATGAGAAAATATTTTATATTTCTATTTTATATGGCATTTTTCATCTGTAGTTCCCTATATTAAATATTTCTATTAATTCAACAAAACAGTTCAATTGCAGATGCTCTGGAGATTTCAGAATTTATAAATGATAACAATCAAAGCAAATATAAATTTATTATTTATGTATTATATGTACCTCAGACACTGGAAAGAATTACATATATGCTAACCAAAATTATGGGTAGGGTTTTCCCAACCAGAATTCTAGTCAAGCATTTTTTGCTATTTTTCCTCTAGTTTCCTACTTCAAGATTTCAAAGGTCACACTTCAGCTAATTTTCCTAATTCTCGTGTGGAAAAGTGTTCAAGGAGAAGATCACTTCAAAGGAGGGAAGGTGTGTCCTTCCCTCTTGTGTTTCGTTTTAGTCTTATTGTCAATAACTAACTTCCAGTTTTATCTACTGCTGACTTTTATTTCCTGCAACAAAATTTAACTAAGGTAAGAAAATTGAAAAAAAACACTTATTTATTTTATTCAGCTTATATTATGCAGGGGCAGGGAGACTGTTTGTGAATGGGTTGGTTGGCTTTAATTTATAAGTAGCCTATTTTACTTACGTAATGAAAGTAACAAAACGCCAACATGCCCTTAAAGCCAGAAAGATAATTTTCTTCTTTCTTATGGTGTTGTAATTAAACGGATAAAGAACAAAAAGAAATTATATATCTTTACAAAGATGCTGAAGTATAGGGATACTAGAGATGAAAAAAGTTGATTCAGAATTGTGTGACATTTTACAACTGTCTCTGTGAAAATAAGACCTATCTGCAGGCTACAGCTGAATGGATCTTCCTAATTGAATCTCTTAATTAGCAAGACTTCCCAGTTCCTGTCATCTAGAATAACTAATACGTTACCAAGTAATCAAGCTGAGTTGTTTAAACTGGATTGAAAGAGCAGAATCCAAATAGTCTTTCTTTGCACATGGATTTCTGTGCAGATTGTTCATTCCTGCACTTTTCTTTTAATAGTCAATTGCATGTGCTTTGGGAGCAAGAAATTTAAATTCTAGCATAGATCTTAAATGATCTACGTAAATAGTGATTGCTACTTTATGATAACAGACACTCCAAGTCAAAAAAAGACTCCTTGTTATAACATTTGCACTACAGATGTTAGGCAGGGTTTATTATTTGTGTACTGGAGACTATTCTTCTGGTTTAGAAAGAGTTCCGATCAGCATGATTACTACGTTTTGCTATTAATTCCAAGGCCTCCCAGACCATTTAGAAGTTTAATAGGTAAAAGAATACTGCAAAAGAAATATTATCATCTGAAAAATAGATTAATATTATAGTACGTTATACTATATCCCTTTGTATTTTTAAACATGGAAAGCTGACTGACATGTAATTCACGTGCCAAATAAGAAATTTACATGATTTGTAAAAACTTAGTGCTATGATGGAAATATAATCAGTCTTTGAAGATATAATTGTTTTATCACTCATGTGATCAGCCGGATTAGTGTTTTCAATTTTAATGTATAATTGCATACTCCTAGTCTGATTTTCTTATTTTTTAACCAATCACTACTCTATTCTGCCATGAAGAAAGAAGCAGAAAACATCTTATTTTAACAGTCGTTTAGGAATCTCTCAATCAATGCACATTTAGTAGCTGTCAAAACTAGTGTTGACAGCTGTTTCCAGCAGTGTTAACTAGTTTTCAGAGCTCACCACCTGACAAGTCCAAGAAATTTTTAAAGCATTAACATTGTACTAGGGAAAAAAACAAAAACAAACCAACACCAAACAAACAAAAAACCCACAAACAAGCAAAAAAACAAAAAACATATATTACAGAATCTTCAGAATCTTTAAGGAGGGAAATTCATCTAAATAATCTAAATATTTCACTTTTGAAGTATCCATGCTTTGGTGACCTTGAAAATGAAATACAAGTCTGGCTTAATTCAGCACCAGTTGACACGCTCAGTTCTTGTCAGGCTGCCAGGAATTCTTCAGCCTTCTACACACAAGATACAGAGAATATAAATTATTATAAGAACTAATCTTTCCATAGGCAAGAAATCAGATAAAGGATAGAGACACAGAATAAACCACTCAGAAACAGGTACAATATCCATTGCCAAGAGTGAAGGATATGCTGAGATTCCATATGTTAAGTGTTACCTGGACTTGTGGTACTGCTTGTAAAGTTACATTATATAAACATTAGGAAGCTACACATACACATAGCAACGAGGATTCATTGTGGAAATAATGTAAATATTGAAGGAAAGTTACTTTCATCTTTACTTAGACAAAACTCCCAATTATGTTAGGAGGAAAGAACATAAGGGTTTATTTAAGGACTAAGGATAAAGATTAGCAGTCCAGATAGCTGGGAAACTTACTTTCAGCAGAGCCTATGTTCAGAGGGAAAGCAATGGAGATAAAAAGATCTGATTAGAACAGAAAACTTCAATAAGTTACAACAAAAAGTAACACTTTGGGTAAAACAAGAGAGTTGGTTAAAGTGCCATCCAGCACCAAAAAAAAAAAAAAAAAAAAAAAAAAAAAAAAAAAAAAAAAAAAAAAAAGAAGAAAAAAAAGGTGTGGAAAAATGACAGATCTGCAAGCCAAACAGAATCTGTTAATTGCAAGAATGCTTCCAGGCTGTACACTTTAACTTTAGAAAATAAAGTTAGCATAAGTTGTGCTATGTTAACTTATTCTCTGTTCAAATTTAACCAGGAAACAAATATTCAGGAAGGAGTAAAACTAGTGGAAAACAAAGCTGCCAACTGAAGTGTCAGCAGGCAGAGTATACAGAGTATAGCTCAGTTGGAAACCAATAACCCTACACACTAGTTAATAAGACTCTGTTAGGAGAAAAGATGATCCATGATTGGCATAAAGTGTACTTACTTAATTCATATTGTCCTTCAGTTTGCTGTGAAATATTCACTAAAAGTACATACTAAGAAATAAAAAACTTGTTCTGACAAGTGACAGCTTGGAGAGGCTAAAAATCAAACTGTCCAGAACTGAGAGTTCTTGTCATCAGAGTTATAATTTACAAAGCCCATTTGATAAGTGGAAAGAAAATGCAAGTTCTCAATTGTCTACTTGATGCACAACTCTTTACCTTAATATACTTGACTACTCTACTGCAGTGCTTCATGCAATCCTGCCCTGGAACCTACAAAGACTGGCAGAGAAGCCCTGATTTTTGCCAGAAGTTTGTTTAAAAACCTTATTTTTAATGCACATATGTTCAATTTTTTTTCCTTCAACTGTAATAGCTCACTTACTTAGGAAACAAAACACCTCTGTTTCTTGAAAAATACCCACAGAATGCTTCATTAATTCAGAGGTTGAATTGATTGGTTGCTCTTAGGAGCTGCATGATTAGATAAAATTATTATTGTACACTGTAGGGAAAAATCCTTTATGGACCCTCTGAGGGACAGACTAGATGACCTAATTGGTCTTTTCCATTTATTTTATCAGTGTTTTAATGTAGCTTTGTGAAACTACAAAACCTAATAAAAAGTATTCAAAATAAAGAGACTAATTTTTTTTCTACAGCTTTTCAATAGATCACACCTATTTATTAAAGGAATATTTTGTCTTTGATATGCACAAAAGTATATGCTTTTTTCTTATCCAAGACGTAAAATTTAAGACTATATATATATGTTCAAACAGTCCAGAAATTCAAGGCCCTTCAGAATCTCCTCACTTTACTCTGTAAAGGACAAATCACAGCTGTGTTTGTCAGAATCTGTTGATGACATTTATGCATGCTTTATCCCCTCAGCTGGATATGGAGAAGTCAGGGTAATAATGCAACAAATGGGAAGTTGAAGATTTACATTTAAAAAAAAAAAATAATACTGTTTTTTCCAATAACAAGATCCCTGCTCAGATGTGGTCAGTTTCCTCAGTCTTACAATGATACAATGGTTTTCAAGACAGGGTAATCATTAAACATGTTTTGGCAAGGCAGATATAAACATCCCGGACCGAAGAAATGAAACAAACAAACAAACAAACAAAAACAGCAAAGTGAAAACTACCCGAAATTAGAGCTTTTCTGCATTTTGCTAGATGACCTCAAACAAAGTTTAATTGTTATTTATTGCACATTGCCAAGTTTCAGTAAAAATTAATTAGTGTGAAAAGAGACATTAAGATCTTGGAACAGATCTTCCTAGAAGCTATGCTAAGGCACATGGAGGACAGGGAGGTGATTCAAGACAGCCTGCAGTACTTCACCAGGGGCAAGTCCTGACTGACCAAACTAGTACCCTTCTACAATGGAGTAACTTCATCAGCAGACAAAAGAAGAACTACAGATGTCCTCTATCTGGACTTCTATAAATGGTTAAACATGGAAGCAAAACTGGCCAGGGATGTCAAGGACAAGAAGAAGGGCTTCTTCAAGTATATCAGCAGCAAAAGGAAGATTAGGGAAAATGTAAGTCCACTGCTGAATGAGAGGGTGCCCTCGTGACAGATGACACAGAGAAGGCGGAGTTACTGAATGCCTTCTTCGCTTTCAACTTTACTGCTAAAACTAGCCTGCAGGTATCCCAAACCCTAGAGATAGGAAAGAAAGTGTGGCTAAACGAAGATTTTCCCTTGGTTGAGTAAGAACAGGTTAGAGGTTGTTTACACAAACTGAACATCCACAAATTCGTGGGCCCCAATGTGATGCACCCACGAGTGCTGAGAGAGTTGGCAGATGTTGTTGCTAAGCTGCTCTCCATAATTTTTTAAAGGTCTTGGAGAACGGGAGAGGTACCTGAGGACTGGAGGAAAGCCAGAATCACTACAGTCTTCAAAAAGGGCAAGAAGGAAGACGCAGGAAACTACAGGCCAGTCAGCCTCGCCTCCATCACTGCAAAAGAAATGGAACAGCTCATTCTGGACGTCATCTCCAAGCATGTGGAGGAAAATAAGGTTATCAGGAGTAGTCGGCATAGGTTCACCAAAGGGAAATCGTGTTTGACGAACCTGTTAGACTTCTATGGTATGACTGGCTTGGTAGACAAGGGAAGAGCAGTGGATGTTGTCTATCTTGACTTCAGCAGGGCTTTTGACACTGTCTCTCACAATCTCCTCATAAGCAAGCTCAGGAAGTGCAGGCTGGATGAATGCGTGGTGAGATGGATCATGAACTGGCTGGATGGCAGAGCTCAAAGGGTTGTGATCAGTGGTGCCAAGTCTGGTTGAAGGCCTGTAGTTAGTGGGGTTCCCCAGGGGTAAGGGAAGGGCTGACACACCAGAAGGCTCTTTTGCCATTCACCAAGACCTGGGCAGGCTGGAATACCGCACAGAGAAGAACCTAATGAAGTCTAATAAGGGCAAGTGTAGGGTCCTGCACCTGGGCAGGAATAAGCCCAAGAACCAGTACAGGTGGACTTGCTGGAAAACAATACTGCAGAGAAGGACCTGGGAGTTCTGGCTGACAACAGGTTGACCATGAGTCAACAACATACTCTTGTGGTCAAGAAGGCAAACAATATCCTGGGGTGCATTAGGAAAAGTGTGACCAACAGGTCGAGGGAAGTTATCCTCCCCCTCTGCCCAGGTGGGGCTGCATCTGGAGTACTGTGTCCAGTTCTGGGCTCCCCAGTTTAAGAAGGACAAGGAGTTAGTGGAGGGAGTCCAGCAGGGGGCTATGAAGGTGGTTAGGGGCCTAGAACACATTTCTTATGAGGAGAGACTGAGAGCATTCGGTCTGTTCAGCGTGGAGAAGAGAAGACTGAGAGGGGATTTCATCAACATTGGTAAATATCTCAAGGGTGGATATCAAGAGGACAGGACCAGACTCCTTTCAGTGGTGCCCAGCGATAGGAAGAGGGGCAACGGGCAGACTGAATCATAGGAGTTGCCATCTGAATGTTAGGAGAAACTTCTTTACCTTGAGCGTGACAAAGCACTTGAACATTCCTGAGCAATCTACTCTGGGTGAACCTGCTTTAGGAGGTGAGTTGGATTAGAAGATCTCCAGAGGTCACTTCCAATCCTAACCATTCTGTGATTTTGTGATCTTGCACAACATCCTTCTCTCTAAACTTTAGAAATATGGATTTGATGGGTGAACTGTTCAGTGGATGAGGAACTGGTGGGATGGTCACATCCAGAGGGTAGTTGTCAGTGGCTCAATATCTGGATAGACACTGGCGACAAGTGCTGTCCATCAGGGATTCTTACTGGGACCACTCTTTAATATTTTCATCAATGACATAGACAGTGTGATCAAGTGCATCCTCAACAAGATTGCAGATGATACTAAGATGAGTGGTACAGTTGACACACCTAAGGGATGCGATTCCATCCAGAGGAACCTGGAAAGTTTCAAGAAGTAGGAAAAATTCAAGGCTGGGTGAGACAAGACTCTGAGCAACATGATCTAGTTGAAGATATCCCTTCTCATTATAGGGATGTTGGACTAGATAACATTTGAAGGTCCCTTCCAACCCAAGATATTCTATGATTCTATAATCTTACAGTTACATAAAAAAGACATCAGGTTCATTTTTTAAAAAATAAAATGTTGCTCAAATATATATGATTTTTTTATTTTTTTTATGTGAAAAATGCTTTTTCAGAAAAATTTTCAATCAGTATTCATTCAGAGAATAGGCCACAGATGGATACACAGGCTTGCCCTACCACAGAAAAAATTATAAAATATTCCTTTCCTGTTATTTGTGTATTGGTATTCATTGCTTGTCTCACTCTGAAGCACATTAAACTGATTAGCTATGTTTATTGACGTAATAGTTGCAGATCAGGACACATATTGAGAAATACTGTATGTCTTATTAAAAGGAATTATTATTTGTGGACTGCCATAAGCACTCGTAAAGTAAGAGCTTCACAACTTGTTTTTCCATTATTTCAGCACTATGAGAAATGTCACATTTGTAATCTGTTATCTGCTTCCCCGGAATTTTTTAGAACATTTTAACAGTACGAGAAGCATCTGATTTTCTCCCCCTTTTTTGGTAGCACCAAAACAAAGAAAACTATAACTGCTGCAAGGCAAACACATCCTATTTCAAATTAACCTTTGAGCTTAACTAAGAAAAAGCAGAAGTTTGGGTTTAGCTTTCATTTACATAGCAAACAAGGAGGAAGATGGGTACTTACCTGTTTAGGAAACTTTATATTATTTACTCTTCCTATAAGCTCTTGCTGCTACTAAGTTACTAATTTGTCATTTATAATTCAATTGCACAAAAATAAAGAACTCTTCCAGAGATATAAAGTAAGTGAACTCCTTCTTGTTCTCAGGTTATCTTATCCTGATACCTGTGGTACATATAGATGCAAAACCTGTTTAAATCCTAACTTTTCACTCTGTCTCCTCCCAAGAAAGAAAAAAAGGAAGACCTCATTTTGCACTTCTATTTTAAAGCCTCTTTCTAAAAAGATTTCCAACAATTTTATCTTGACTGTCACATTTCCAAAAAATATACCTGAATCAAGCATGCCATTATCTTAATTTTCTTTTAAAAAAAAAGTGTACTTCACAAAATTTTTCATGTCTCATAGGAAATATTCATTTCTTAGAACACAGACTCATTTTTGCAAGATCCAAGAAATCAAATCTTTTTCATTCTGAAACAGGCCATTCATCCGCTTCTCAGAATAGTCTTTTTGGTTGATGTCAGCTTTATCCATCTAAGACAGAAGCCCCTGATTTTGTGTAACTCACCTGACCACAGTAAAATTCTGAAGGTGGTTTTAGCCAGAATAAACTGACCTGCAGAAAGAAATGGTGAAAGACAAGACTAGAGATATTATTGTGATAATAATCTTCATAACCTGACTTAAAGGCTACTTTTTGTATATTTCTCTATTTAGCCAAATTTAGTCAAGCTGTTTCCAAATACCTTTTTTCACATTTCTACATTCTGAGATAATTTGTTTTCCTTAGCATTGTTTCTTTATATGAAAGCAACCTTTTCCTTACCTCCTTTTTACCTTATGAATTTTTTCTACTTGTGAAACGTTACCACTTGTTTTTTGAATTTACTTATACTTGTCTTCTTGAATGCACAATTTTTATCTTTCTCCTCCTTCTCTTTTGTTTCCTGTGGGCTGTGAACCATTACCTGAATTGTCTTGGACTCTCACAGTCTCAAGCAGTTTTCCTGTTAAGACTAGAAATAAATCCAGAATAATTTTCCCTCCAGCTCCATCCTTCAAATTCTCCTTCTTTTGTACCAAAACCCGTCTCTACTCTTATTAAATTAGTGGAAACAACAGGATGGAATGACTGCAAGTAAGTAGTAAGACATGATCAGAATTCAAACTGTCCTATCAAACCGAAAAACTGATAAATCAGAAAGAATTTAATTTAGTGGGAATAATTGTAACTAAGACAAACTTCTAGGTAGCTATTTTAAATAAAAGGGATTCTGGAGTATAGTGAATCACAAGCACAATACCTCAATAATTTCTTCACAAAAAGGCAAATAAGTAAGGTATGTATTTAAACTTGCAGAATTTACAAATCATTCTGATGCATAATTCTGTGCCCTGGGTGAAAGGATGCCTTTAAAGAAAGACATGAGTCTGGTGGACACCAAAAAGAATGTTCAGGCTTTCTTGTCTTCTCATGAAAAACTGAGAATTAAGATTTGTTTATCCTCAAGAATAAAATATTGACAGTTCCAAAGGAGCAGACTGACACAAGGAAAAAAGGAACAGGCTTGTTCTTTATGTTCATAAAGGTACTAGTGGTAATTTCACAACAAAATTTCAGTCTGGTCCTTATCAAAAACTTTCTGTCAGCAAGAGCTGCAAAGTACTTTCTAATATTGTCTGAAAGAGAGCAATCATCACTTTTGGATCTCTTTATCAAAAAGTTAAAGAAAACATGTCGTGTATACCTAGTTGGCAATATATGTCTTACTTCAGGAAAGAAGGACAGATTAGGCTGCTCTTGAGAACCCTGACAGCCTATTTTTATTTATCTTCATCATCCCTGGCACAGGGTGATCAGCAGACAGCCGAACACACAGAGCTCCAAAACAGCTGATTAGCTTTCTTCCTCTAGATTTTTCCAGCCATCTTAAGAGGAAGGCCACTCTCATTTGCATTATTTTCAGAAAAATGTCACAACACACCTTTCATTACATAATGCGTGCATGTGCAGTCATATGAAGGGGGAATGGTTAAGAGAAGACATCAACCTTTTTCCTTCATGGGTCTGAGGAGATTATACTGACCTTTGTCAATTTCTGTCAAGCTAGCAATGCTCTTTCCCCTACCCTTTCTCCCAGACACTCCTCAAGCACAGATAGGGGACAGAATGAGGGCAAAAACATAGCAATGTGCTGTTGCTTCCCCATGTGAGCTGGAAAGCATGTTGAATCCAGCTCATGATGGGGAGGTCAGAGTGCTCTGCCTTCTCCCAGCCGGAGCCTGCTTTCTCTCCCCAGAAAGCAGCCTGCCCATCAGGGAAGTTCTGGCCCTGTGAACAAACATGCCATCGATAAATACACTGGATGCATTTAGAATGTAGCACAGAATAACTTCTCCTTTGGCATTAAAAATATGAGGCCACATCCACAGCTGTAGTAGCTCAGTAGTCCCACTGTTTTAAATAGATCGATCCTGATGTATGTCAGCTGAGTGTCTGATTCACACAACATAGGTTTTTCGATATTTAGATTCTTGCAGCATTACTAAGGCTGGAGTTCCGAGGCAAAGCTGAATTTTTAAAGCTGTTATTCTCATGTCTTTACCAAAATGCTTTTCCAGCTCAGAATGCATTCATAAACGTAGCAGTTTCACAGGTCTAAACTTATGCATGTTATTAGCCACGAGTTTGCTTCCCCAAGTCTTTATCTTGTTTAAATCTTTCTTATTTTAAAATGTAACCTCTTTCATCTTGTATGTATAGGGTATCAACAGATACCTCAAAGCATTAATTCTTTGTATAGAGCTTGGCTGTTTATCAGTAGAAATTATTAGTTTAAATTAGATATGAAAGATGGAGAAAAAGTAAGCCTTAAGCAAAATCACTTCGACCAAGAAAAGTTGCGGAAAAGTGACATCTTTCCAGATATTTAATTTTGACTGATATAAAGGTGAAGATAAGAGAAAAATGTACTTCTGACTACTGTTCACATAAAAAGTGCAAGTAATGTGCTTTAGCAGAATCGGTTTTTGACACAATGAACCGGAAACTAAATGTGCACCAGTGCCTGTGAACAATAGGAAGCATACTCTGACAAGTTGAAATGTATTAAAATTACTTATAAATACTAAACACAGACTTTCCTAGATCAGAAATATTCCTCGGTGAGTGCCAACTGATATAACCTTATTAAAGAACATGGGTGTTGTGAAAATCACCACAGAAGCTAAAAGGAGTAAAAACAGCTTTACATGCATTCATTCCTACTCATGAGGATTACATAGAAGGAGCAAAACCACAGTTCTCTACAGAGTTCATTAATTTCAATGCATTCTTGTTGCAACAAGTCCTGGTTTAGGATCTCTTGCTAGCTGACTCTTTGACATATCTAATTTCAACTCACAGCTTCAACTCACCATAGCACTTTCATACTCATCCCATAGACAGCAACAGTGGTTGTATCAGTGTTATGGCATGTAAGTTTTCAGAGACTGTTAGAAATTCACCCACATTCTGAAACAATGGATGAGCAAGAACCAACTAAATAAAAGCCTTTATGAAGCAATTTTCAGAAAGCCTGAAGTTTTCACAGAGCTGAATCCTTCTAATTTTCAAAATGTTGCATGTGACCTCAGTGTTGAGGAAGAGCGTCAATTGTATGCCAAGGACAGCCGCACAAATGCAGACAAGCTAGTGGGTGAGACACAGCATCAGAAGCAACAGATCATTCTCTTGATAGCAGAAAACAAGTGTGCTTTGGGTATTTTCAGAATATTTGAAAAATACAGTATTGTTTCCTCTTATTGTTTGATTAAAAATAGGAAAAGCAGTTGGCTGGAGTTACAAAACAGAAACCTGGTCTGATGCACTAGCACAGTCACTTTACTACAAAAGCTCCCTCTCTATTAACAACAGTTACTTGTGCAGTCTTGTACCTCACAACCCATCAATACTCCACATTAATTCTCAAATCTTAGATGGTCTCCATTTTACCATGCAGTTGATGGTTTAAGAAGAACACAAATTCACACAGCTATCAGGCAAACTAAGAGGCAGCGAATACTGGATGAGATTAAACTTCTTTCCAAATTTAACTGAGGGTGGCAGAAAACTACGATCTTTCTTGTTTGATTTTTCTTTGTCATTTATGACATCAAGAAGCAAGTTAGCACCAATTACTAGTTTGCTTTGGATTGTGGCCTCTGTTGAAACCAAAACTTTCCCAAGTATTTAAGGATCATGAATATCATGTACCTACGTTCATTAATGTATTGAGGCAATTTCTAAAGTTGTTATAATTATTCCAACTAGCCTAAAAGAGTACAGTGGTACATATGATTCCCATCTAAAATGATATCTTTTCAGAAAAGATTGCAGGTAATTGATAGATCTATCTTCTGAACAGTACTTGACATTCCCGAGAGGTAGGTGGATTTTCCTGCAAATGACAGGGGGTTTGATGCCAATAGCATAGTTATTTTTGAAACATGAGGTGTGGTGTGCCCTGCCTTTCAGATATGATTCAGGAATACAACTCTTTTAAAATTGTCCAAAACATATGCCCAGCTTGACTACAACAATGACAAGTCATGCACCAGCATTTCCTGGCCCATGACAGTAGATATCAGGACTACATACTAGAAACTGGTTTACTTCTCTGACCTAAGTGAAATACTACTTATCCCTGGCTGTTTAGCTCTTGCAACATACACATGACCTATTTCAGTAATTGTTGAGGACACTGAGTATGTGAGAAGAACAAGAATACCTGTGATATCATGTCCTATGGTGGTCAAAGACAATTCAGCTGCAAAGTAACCTGAATTTTTTCAAGGTTTTGAAAACAGCAGATATACAAATTTGCCTTCTATACTTAGAAGTCCACTGCAGTATGGATACGCTGCAAGAAAAAGCAGTGAGGAAAAGTGGCTAATACTGCAGAGACATTGACAGGTTATTCTATTGAATGATTCAGAGGAGTGTTCAGATGGGCATCAAGATGGGACAAATTCAAATGAACATTACAAGATGTGTGTGAATTAAAGGACAGATTGTGCATTACATAGACTTACCCTTGGACTCAGGCGTTCTCAGGGAGGTGTCTCCTGAGCATACAAGGCATATAAACATTGGCTTTTCCTATGTGCTGGCTATTCCTTAGAGAAGTGATGAAAAGCAGAAAACAATTCCTGAACCTTTTTCTTTTCAGGACATTTTTGCTTTCCAAAGCACTTTCTGGAAGAATAAGGAATATAGTATTTTTTTACCCGGAGGAGGAACAAAATGAGGTGCTTCAAACAAACTCGAGCACTTGAAAATGTAAAAAGTAACACGGTGGGTTGGGAAAGCTGGGCTGTTATTTTGTAGCTGGGGTACTAAGAAATAGAGACAACGGAGTCCACAAATTGGCAGTAGGAAGACTATTTTAGAAACATGCAACATCCAGAGATTGCAAAAACAGAGGAATTTCCTGTAAAATTTTTCCTGACAAGCCAATCACTGGACAATTGATCAACATTACTGAAAAAAAAGCGTTCCACATCCACTCAGCTTGCTGGTTTTTGAGGCTGCGCTGTTTTATCCTTTATTAATCTGTACAACCTTAACTTTCTAGGCATACTGCTGGTGACAGAAGTGCTTTGTCAAAACTGGAGTTTCTACAGGTCAGCACTAGCAAAGTAATTTGTAGTTACTGCTGTGTTTAACAGATGTTAATATATCACATTTAAATGGAAGAAGGATAGTAAGGCAATAGCTCATTCTGCACTGTGCAGCGTCTGCTGTTCTAAGAGCAAGCAATACTGCATAGCTTGTTCTCTCATAGGCAGCTCTTCAAATGAACACCACCTGCAACACCACAATTAACTTTCATTACTATCACAAGTATTATTTATAAATAATCTTATAAACATGAAAATTACAGAAGATATGTAAGTATATAATAACATCGGCAAAAGGTTGACCATCTTAAGTATTTTTTCACATCTCTCTATAGTCATTGTGTTTTTAATGGCAACAAAAGGATTCTCACTCTAAAAGCTATTCTATTTAAAGACTTGCACCAAAAAAGATAACCACTACAACAGGCTATAATCAGCCACGTAGAATCATTTTGTGTAACTAGTCACTCAGCCCAGCAAAGAAACCACAGAATTAGGAGTGTAAATCTGTTCATAACTACGAAGTTCCCACCAATAACTGGTGTAAATGCTGGATTTACATAATTACCAGATGTTATCTTTGCCCTTTTTTTTTGGGCCAGCAGGAGTCCTATATACAATTTATAAAGTTGATTTAAATCTTCACAGTTGGGCTTACGTGGAAAAGAAGCAGTACAAATGGAAAGATCACTAGAGCTAATTTCACCTTAAGGTCTTGGTTCTGCAAAGAGATAAATTCATACTTGCTTTTAAGTCCCATTGATTTCTGCAAACCTCTGCTGATTAAAAAAGCTGAGTATCTTCTATGTGTTTTATCATCTAACTCTTACATATATTTTTTTATAGCTGTTTGAAAAACAAGCAGAAAATACTTCTCACTAAAGCTTCAGTTCTCATCTGAATATTTTGAATGATTATTCTGAATATCATTGAGCAACAAGTTTTGCTTTTGTGCAGAGTACTACTCTTAATTATAAGCAGTACTGTCTCCATTTGGCAAATTAAGAAACTAAATTACTGGTGGACATGTGACCAAACTTCTGTTTTTAAGTCAGCTTTATATTTTTGACCCTTCATTTATGGGTATAATTTCTCACCAGGTCTTTAAGCACCTGAAAACAATTACTGGAACAAAATCACAGGATGAACTGAAAATCTGTGGCTAAATTATTTCCCCACGGTCAGAAAGCTATTGAGAGAGTCAGGAAGAGAGACTGCTTCCTAAATCTATGGTTTTTGTTCTGAATGGGAGGCTGTGTTATTGAATTATAGAAGCAAAGCTATATAACATTCTTGGCTGCTTGACTTTTTACACTTCTCCTTTTCACTTTCATACACTTCAGGACAGAGTGCTGGCCTTACGATGCGTTTTCAGGCAAACAGTTTGTTTGGTTGTTTACTGTGTGCTGTTTCTATTCTTTCCTTTTCATTATTCTTGTCACACAACTTATGTTTGTATTTTCCTACATATCTTAGCTTGTGGACTAATCTACTCCATTTCAAATCCATTAAACTTTAAGATGCCCACTAACTCCCTATTTTACTGCCATTGGTAATTTTAATCAATAAAGAAAAATAATTTAAAATAAAAGGATTGAGGAAAAAGGGGAAAAAAAAACCCTGACCATAGTCTTGTATTTGAGCCAACGAACTTTCAAAAAAAAAATCCACTTTCTTAAACTGCCTTTCCTGACCTAGTTAAGTCACAGGTCTTATCCTTACTAATAAAGAAAAACAGTCTATATTTTCTATTTTCAGCTTTTCTACCACCACCACTATTTCAACATTATATGCGTACGATAGCACTCTAGTTCTCCTATCACCCTGTTCTACCAAAGCAGCAGATATGGGCTACCAGAGCACCAAAGACCTTTTGGATAGTCTCCCTGGTCTGTGGGATAGTTCTCGTATCAAGAATAGAGTCTCTTCTGTCCTCTTCTGTTAAACTAAAGCATTATTATCCACCAGGGTCCATTAATTACAATATTACAGTGACCCAAGACCTACAGCATATCTTGCATACTTCTCATGCCTTTTCTTAAGCGAATCACAATAATACATTTTCATTTCACATACAGTATACAAAGTCAGAAATGAAATGAAGGATAAACATTATAGTTAATTTAAGTAATGTAAACTAGGTCTGTCTTTTCTTCTTCATTCCAACAGGAGAAGAGCTGTTTTTCATAGCTTAGACCTTAGTCTTAGACCTTAGCTTAGTCTTAGACCTTACAACTATATAAATATGAGTACTCTCACATCGGCTTCATTAATGTCAGGGGAATACGTAAATGTCTAAGGTACGATGAACAACTATAGTGTTTTATCCACAATGTAAAAAGAGTCTAAAGCACTGGCAGATTTTTCTCTTTCTCTACATAGACTCAGAGTTCTCATTAATCAATCCAAAACAATCAATCAATTTCATTCTATGTGTAGATGTAACACAAGCCACTGTTAAGTCACACAGACTAGTTCAAATATCCCCACTGGAAGGTTAAAAAAAATTCAAGCACTTAAGTTGAGGTCCTCATACTAAAAAAAAATCTTGGAAGACCTAGAACCAAATGAGACTTGACTGTAAGAGATATTTTAGTGTGATGTTTACCCCTAGACAAGCAAATATGACTCTTCATCCAGCATCAGTCAGACCAAGAACACCAAATGGTGTATCCCTACCTTTGCTATGTCTATAGCAAAAAGGAGTAGAGACTTCATATATTTCCAGCTTTTGAATTACATCTGGAAGAGATACATTGACCACACAAACAGAAAGGCAACACTTGTTACACCCTTGTAGAAGAAATAAAAAACCTTTTATGTTTTCCGTATTAAGGCCTAAGGAATCAATTGGGAAAGCACAAGTAAAAGAGAGAAAAATCCTGAATGATTGACACAACAAGTGACCTGGAGTTTGAACATGTAGGAGTGATGAGAGAGCAAGACAGTATTAACCACTTACCTTCACATCTGAATATCCCTAACTTTTGCTTCCATTGTCTTTTTAATTTCCCTATATTTTAAACGATATTAACTCCTCTAAACTGTTTTCCTTTTCCATCCCGTAGCTACAATGTCAGACTATGCTTTCATTCTATTGAATTAATTGTTTGTTTATGGGTCTATAATGAATTTTCCCTGCTATTCCAAACTGGCAAGGTCTTGAGGTCTTCTTCCACTTTATCTGCAGTTTTAGGGGGTTTTTACATATGCTGAGAACCATAGCCTTGTGAGCCAGATGGTATTTGTACATGTGTTCAGTGAATGACTGAGGCCAGCTCTGCAATTTTCCCCTACAAAAGCAACTCAACAGTCCTGTCAACTCAGATTTTCCTCTAGTAATCTCACTCCCCATACACACACAAGTGAAAAACAGAATTCATAAGTGTGCCAAGTAAGTAGCAAATGCTTGCACAGAGCTGTTGGTTGTGTAGTGGTATGCTTTAGTATACTTTGAAGCACACAAAACAACAAGCAATTAAGGAGTAAAAGTGGGTTTAGAGAACTGTTCTCCATTTTTTATTTCTAAGACAACACTTTGCCAGTTAAAATGCCCTACATGTCCGTATTTTCAACCATGTATCCTAAACAGGGAAACTGTTACAAATGATGAATTTTAAAGACAAGGTGGGGGGATGATGTGGGGAAGTAATAATTTTTAAAAAGACTTAGAGATTTACTGGTATGCATTGTACTCATATAGAATATGTTTTTCAGAAAAGGACTATAATAAAATATATTTTTTAACTGGAAATAGATTGAATATAGAGAAAATCTGTACGGTGCTTCAGAGTACCTTTGGTTGGCTAGTGCTGCCATTAAGCACAGATTTGTTAAAGAGAACAGCTCCAGATATACTCTTTCATCTATCATTATTCCAGAGAACAACCATGTTTTTCAACAGAGAGTAAAAAAATTATATTGCCATCTGGTTGAATGAGAAAAAAAAAGGTAATTGCATGAAGTCACAGCTGGACTGTAGCTCTAGACTAAGATTCCATCAGAAGGTGACTCCGTGGGAAAATGATTCCATCTTAATAAAGAAAACGAAATTAGATCATACAGACCAGTCATAGTGGACAAAAAAGCAGTTTCTGATTAGCCAGTGAACATCCTGTCACTTGGCCATGGTGAAAGCCTGTCATTCAGAATATACTTGAAGCATTCATTATGCTAACTTGTACAAATAGATGAAGGGATACATCTCCAATGCATTTCTCTTTGCAGACAGGTGTGACAATAGGAAACCTGATCAGGTGAGTGGTACAGCTTTAGAGGACAGTTTTCTGAGGGGAGAAGAAAGCACTAAGATTGGCAAAAGGGTAATTGGAGAGGTAATTTGATTTTTTGAACTCCTTATGACTTCATGACATGTTGATAAGTGACAACAAGAAGACTGAAGGGATGGGAAGTCAGAGTGAAGCCTCCTGCCTGTTTCTTTCTGTCTTTGTCTTTTATCCTTGCAAACTCAAAATGCACACAGTCAGGGCCACAAGTACATTGGAATGTAATGTAATACCTGAAATAATGTTCTACTGCTGTCTATGTGTTAACATTGTCAACCTTAATATGTCATTCCTTTATATGTAGTAGTCCAACCAGTCTTGGTATTTAGAATCAAATTTCCTTATTCTTTCTGGAATATCATAGAATTTTCACAAAGTAGAAGAGTGGATCATTTAAAAAGAGAAATGTGTGGGATGATGCAGAGCAATTACAGTTGAGGAGAGGGGGAGCAGATGAGGAAAAAATGCATTTCAATAAATTGAAAGGTAATGCTGTGAAGAGATTCTGTGTCTGGAGAGACAGAGAGAATGGTAAGCGGGGCAGGAAAGGGGAGAGGGGAGGAAAATTAATACTTTGAATTTAACAAAAAGGTAAGAGAAGTTGTAAGTGAGGAAATATATCCTGCCCTTTAACCACTGTCAAGTTAACATAGTATCCTTTACTGAGTTATATTTTCGTAACATTAGTTATATCATTTTATTATAATTAATTGACTTTGATTTGCTAGCCAATCAGTAATAATAGACTTAAAATACAACCATGAAAGCCCTTTTATCTTTTAGCATATCAGCTATTAAAGCGAATAATCTGTATCTGTTACAAACCTGGAAAGGAAAGTGGATCTTAGATATCGCTCATATGTTACTACAGATGTTCAGTTCAGGATAAATTTGCACATGGCGTTATATGTTTTTTCATATCAAACCAGGTTCTGTTGTTACCAGCCTTGTCATAAGATAATACTGAGCTTAAACATGGTTGTGGTTCTCAAAGCAGGCACTGTACCTCTTACTTGTGTTGACTGCAGTATCAAGTGGGCTCAGCTCAACCCCCCAAGGCTCTCCTCTATGGTTATTACCTCTCTCTTTAGACTTTTTTTTTTCAGCTTACTGAACTCTATAAATCCTGTTTTCAGGGGCCAAGCTTTTCTTGTGTGTTGTGTAATTCTGTGTTAAGGGTAACAAAACCCTGCAGGGACTATGCACTGACATGCTGAGGTCCATCTGTGGCTTATAGCTTAACACGTGTACATAGCCCTATGAAGCCCTAGGGGATAATCACACAATTACTGTACTGTGAAGTTTCCCTACCTCTTATGTCTTGGCCTAACTCAGATATCATGCATTCATACAAGTCATTATTCATGTGATGTATTTCTTAGTAGGATTCATAGAATCATAGAATGTCCTGAGCTGTAAAGGACCAACAAGGATCGTTGAGTCCAGCTCCTGTCCCTGCAAATGACAACCCCACAGTTCACATCATGTGTTTGAGGACATTGTCTAGTCTCGAATACTGCCAGGCTTGAGGCTGTGAATACCTCCCTGGAGAGACTGTTCCAGTGCTCTACCACCCTCTGGGTGAAGAACCTTTTCCTAATGTCCAACCTAAACCTGCCCTGGCACATAATCCTGCCATTCCCTCAAGTTCTGTTGCTGGTCACCAAAGAGAAAAGATCACTGCCTGCCCTTCCTCCTCCCCTTGTGAGAAAGCTATAGACTGCAATGAGGTCTCCCCTCAGTCTCCTCCAGGCTGAACGAATCAAGTGACTTTAGCTATTCCTCATACGCCTTCCTCTCCAAATCCTTCACCAACTTTGTAGCCCTCTTCTGGACACTCTCTAGTAGCTTAATATCCTTTTTATCCTGTGGCACCCAAAACTGCACACAGTGCTCCAGGTGAGGCCACACCAGTGCAGAGTGGATCAATCACCCCCCTTGTCCGGCTGGCAATGCTGTGCTTGATGCACCCCAGGACATGGTTGACCCTCTTGGGTGCCAGGGCACATTTGTGGTTCATGTTCAACTGGCCACCAACCAGAACTCCCAGATCCCTCTCTGCAGAGCTACTTTCCAGCGTCTTGTACCCCAGTCTGAATGTGCATCCAGGGTTGCCATGTCTAGGTGCAAAATCTAGCACTTGCCATTATTGAACTTCATGTGATTGGCGATTGCCCAGTTCTCCAATTCATCCAGTTCTCTCTGCAGGGACACTCTGCCCTTGAGAGTGTCAACAGCTCTTCCTAAACCTGTGTCATTGGCACATTTACTAAGTTTTCCCTCAAATTACTGTGAGAGACAGTATCAAAGGCTTTACTGAAACCCAAAATCACATTGACAGGTTTCCTTTGGTCAACTAGGTGGGTAACCTTGTCATAGAAAGAAATTAAGTTTGTTAAGCAGGATTTCCACCTCATGAACCAATCCTGGCTGGGACTAACGGCTTGCATTGTCATTCAGATGTTTTTCAGTAACTCCCAGAATCATCTTCTCCACGATTTTGCCAGGAACACAAGTGAGACTGATGGGCCTGTAGTTGCCAGGGTCATCCCTGTTGTCCTTCTTGTAGATTGGGACAATGTTTGCCAGCTTCCAGTCGTCTGAGACCTCTCCAGATTCCCAGAAGCATTGAAAAATCGTGGAGAGAGGTGTCGCTATGACATCAGCCAGCTCTTTAAGTACCTTTGGATAAATCCCATCAGGCCACATCGACTTGTGGGGATCTAGCTGGAGTAGCAAATCCCATAGAAGTTCCAGATTGATTGGGAGTTTACCATTCACACAGCCATGGTTTTCTAATGCAGGGCTATGGGGTCTCCCCAAGTTCATCTTCAGTGTTGAAGACTGAGGTGAAGAAAGCATTAAATGTCTCAGCTTTGTCTATATCCCTGTTAATAAGGTGACCATGCTCATTGAGTAATGGGCCAATACTATTTCTAGTTTGCCTTTTGCCATTAATATATTTTAAAAGCCTTTTTTATTGTCCTTCACAGTACTGGTCAGCTGCAATTCTAATTTGTCTTTGGTAGTGTGAATTTCCTCCCTATGGTGGTGAGAAGTATTGCTGTAGTCCTCCCATGATGCCTGACCTATCTTCTGCTGACCATGTAATTTCTTTTTTCCCCATATTTCAAGAAAATCCCTGCTCAACCAAGCTGTCTTTTCGCCTCACCTGCTAGATTTTAGGCATTTTGGAATTGCCTGGTCCTGTGCTTTTAGGTACTTAAAAAATTATCAACACTGATGGACACCAACACTTTCAAAAGCTTCTTCCCAGGGAATCTTAGTAAGTAGTCCTCTGAGCAGCCTGAAATCTGCTCTCCTCATATCTAGTCTTAAGGTCTTGCTAGCAGTTTTCCTCCCATTAGCAAAGCTATTGAATATGACTGCTTCATGGTCGCTGTGTCCAAGAGAGCCACCAGTTGCCAGTTCTCCCATGAGACTCTCTCTGATAGTGAGTAGCAAATCTAAGAAGGCACCTTTCCTGGTCAGCTCCCTTATTACCTGTACCAAGAAGTTAAAGAACCTTGTAAGCTGGAAGTGGCCTCCAAAGGTTATCTAGTTTGACTCTTGCTCAGGACAGGCCTTGTTCAGTCAAGTTTTGACAACCTGCACGGATGGAGATCCTACACTGCCCTGTGCAACATGTCCCAGCTTTTAACCGTGTTCACAGTAAATTGTCTATGGTAATGCAAATGAGCAGAATAATGAGTGCTCTTATTTAAAAGTTTTTTAGCTTCTGTTTATAAGAGAAGCAAGTTTACTGCATTTGAAATGAGTGTGTACTAGTATTCATTTGGACATATGATTGTGTTTATTTCTTACAGTCTTCAACTTAGCATCCTATCAGGATGAACTCTTCTACTTACCTCTGTGGTTTTTCTAGTATTGTATTACAACAATGTAACAGCCTGTTAAAACAATGATGAGTTGGCCTGGATTAGTTTGCTAGAAGCTGAACATTTCTGTATACTACTATAGTGTGTTTCAGCTGATGTGACCATGTAGGACTGTATTCTATGCTGTTTTTCCATGTAGGTGGCCATTATACTAGAGTGGAAAAAAACTATGCGTACTGCTTAGACAGTTGGGCTCTGCTTTATGCTTTTTGATACTTACCTTCATACTTCTGCTTCACACTTTTCCTGCTTGTCTTGTTTGAGAGGAACTGATGGGGAAATAAGAGCTACCACCGTTCTTCATCTCAGTCCCCGTGACACATGCCACACCACACCAATAAGCAAAAAAAAGCTAGTCACAGGAGTCTTCTCTAGCTTTGTCTTGACCCACTTTTTCCTGCTCTTTGTAACAGGAGACATCCTGAACTGGAGGATCCTTACTCTTTCAGCAACAGTTGGGTAGGACTTATTGTTGTGAGGAAGAGTTTCATTGTGGAGTTGTTTTCGGTGATGGGTGGGTGGGTGGGAATCAGTTTGCAGACACAGTGTTGCTCTGTACATTTAGATGTTTCAGCCAAATAGTAACACTCCCATTTGTCATCCTCATTTCTCTTTTCAGGCTACCTCTCCTATTGTACCATAGCAATATGCTTCATTCCTTAATATGCACAGCAGAGAAACTCTCTCTCATTCAGACATTAGACTTGATAAAGAAAAATTAGATCTGTAGATAAAGTCATTATTGAGTGCAAGGCACAGAAGATACTGTATTAGTTCCTATAGCCATCTCAGTATTTTCATCCATATCTTGCGTTTTCCATTCTCTGCTGAAAGTTTAATTCTCTTAACTTTTTATGAAATATATTTCAAAGCATTTAATACTGTACGAATTTCATACATCTTAAATGGACAAACAGAGATATTTCAACTGCATTATGTTCTAGGTTACTCTTAAAATTACTTCAGCTTAAGAAATATGTAGAAATTCTTGGCCATTATCAAGGTCAAGGAGGTGCAAGTTATGTTTAACCTCAGATGGCCCAAACAGTGACCAGAAAATTCCATTTACTTTGCCACATACATTGAGAATATCTAAGATGCGGAGACCACGCATTTTTATGGCCCAGACACTGGAAGGATCAAGTGGCTTGTTGCTCATTCAAAGATCAGTGATGATAACCTGTCAAGCCTGCAGAATGCCAGATGGGACCATTCAGCTGAGTAATATCAGTGAACATCTTCCACGATTCCCTATAGCCTTTCTAAACATGCATGCTATCTGCTTTTATCCGTGTCAGGCAACTTGGAGAAAAAGGCAGGAAAAAAGAAAAAAAAAAAAAGGTTACGAAATATTAATAGAAGTGTCTATGCCATTCAGTGCAAGCTGCAGCAACTATACCTGCCCTCACACTGAACCAGCTGGAGAAATATTAGCTCAGGTACCAGAAACAGTCCAGATTTGCAAGCACAGAATGCCACCTGGATTAATGTCTCGAATTTATTTCATACACCCCATCAAATACATACATAAGCTATACGAAGTATAGCATATCCCTACTTAGACACATGAGCATTCTCCAAAGTCAGGGCTGGACTCCCAGCAATGAATGAAATTTCTCAGGACAGAGATACCAACAGAAATGTAAGTCTTGAAGGTAAGAAAAGTTTCATCGCAGCCATGGAGCTCTCAAATCTGTGACGATCAAGATCATAAAAACATCCAAAGAGCAGTTTAGAGAGATCCTGAGATCCCAGAAAACCTTATTTTCCTGTTTATGAATACATAGTCAAACATCTCTGACTACAAACTTCGATGATTTTACCCACAAAGGATAGATGCTTTAATAAGNAAGGGCTGTGGATGTCATCTATCTGAATTTCCGTCAAGCCTTTGACATGGTCCCCCAAAACATCCTTCTCTCTAAACTGGAGAAATATANAAAAAAAAAAAAAAATTCAGAAGGTTGGAACTCAAATCAGTGTATCACACACTAGCATTTATCGTTGGCGGCTAATCTTGTTGCCACAGTGGCCTTCTATGATGGAGTAACTACATCAGTGTGCAAAGGAAGGGCTGTGGATGTCATCTATCTGAATTTCCGTCAAGCCTTTGACATGGTCCCCCAAAACATCCTTCTCTCTAAACTGGAGAAATATAGATTTGATAGGTGGACTGTTGGGTGGTTGAGGAACTGGCTGGATGGCTCAATATCTGGATGGACACTGGTGACAAGTGGTGTCCCTCAGGGGTACATATTGGGACCACTATTTAATATTTTCATCAATGGCATAGTAGCATCAAGTACACCCTCAGCAAGTTCATGGATGACACCAAACTGAGTGGTGCAGTTGGCATGTTTGAGAGATGGGATGCCATCCAGAAGGACCTGGACTAGCTCAAGAAGTGGGCCCATAAAAACCTCATGAGATTCAACAAGGTGAAGTGTAAAGTCCTGCACTTGGGTCAGGGCAGTCCCCACTATCAATCCAGGCTGAGGATGAAGGGATTGAGAGCAGCCCTATGGAGAAGGACTTGGGGGTACCGGCGGATGAAAGATTGGACATGAGCCAGCAATGTGCACTTTCAGACCAGAAAGCCAATCATCAGCTGGCTGCATCAAAAGTTGCCAGTAGAGTGCGGCATTTCAGTACCTAAGAGGAGCCTATAAGAACGATGAGAACAGACTTTTTAGCAGGGCCTGTTACGATAGGACAAGGGGCAATGGTTTTAAACTAAATGTGGGGAGATTGAGGGTAGACACAAGGAAGACGTTTTTCACAGTGAAGGTGGTAAAACTTTGGAACAAGGTGCCCAGAGAGATGGTAGGTGCTCCATTCCTCGAAAAATTCAGGACCAAGCTGGATAAGGCTCTGAGCAACCTGACCTAGTGGAAGGTGTCCCTGCTTATTGCAAAGGCGGTTAGACTAGGTGACCTTTAAAGGTACCAGCCAATCTAAACTATTCTATGGAATCATTGAATCATTTTGGTTGCAAAAGACCTTTAAGATCACCAGCTCCAACCATTCACTTAACACTTACCAAGTCAGCCTCTAAACGATGTCCCTAAAAACTCATCTACACATCTCTTAAACACCTTAATTGATGTTGACTCGTCCACTTCCCTGGATAGCCTGTTCCAATGCCTGACAACCCTTTGCATGAAGAAATTTTCCTAATACACGATCTAAAACTCCCCTGGTGCAACTTGAGGCCATTTCCT